>CM070873.1:58175726-58328226 GCA_036365515.1 Torymus aiolomorphi
ATAAGTCTTATTATTATTAACAGTTTAGAATATGTATGCCAAAAATTAATAATTAGGAATTGATCAAAACAAAGCACCTAAATTTATTTTCATCTGCTTTTAATTAACGTACCCAGCAATCCTGCATGCCGCGGTAAATAGAGAAATCCCATCTAGTCGCATAATCGCCTATATATAGGCACGTCTCGTCGCGCGCTCACAGTAGACGGCACGACAGAGGGGGGGACGTAAATTGCAAACGTGTCACAATAGGATACTCAAAACCTATGCTCTTACGAGGCAACTTTACGAATTATTTTCCAACAAACATAATCCCCTATTCAGAAAAGCTGTCAATCATCCCTATATCGTAAATCAATAATTTAACACTGTATTTCTCTGTTTTCTCGCCTCGTTAACGGCATATCACTTACAGCGTGAACTCGGAGGACGCATCCGGCTACTTGAGGAAATGTAATCCCATCAAAGGCGACATTGTGTACAGATAATTGGTTCCGCGGGACGGCGGGATTACGATTGTTAGCTAATGTCTCGCGCATACTCTCACTCTCCTTCTCTCCCTCTATCTCGTCCTGTTCCCTTCGTTCGCGGAGTTTGGGATATAATGGAGCTTAGGTTATGGTAATACATTCCGGTCGCAAATGCGAGGACGCGAAGCCCGGTACTTTGAGCTGGTATAACGCCAGCCAGCGAGATTGGAGATAGGGCTATTTATGGATGGAGTTTGGAGATGCGTTTGTATTTGGTTTTAGGGGTGTTAATGTAGCGAGGAGTTGGGAAATTTTGGAATATTGCATTGTTATTGATTGTCTTCCCATTTAGTAAAGACACACGCTTATATATCATCCTAAATTAATGGATAAATCATTGTTAAGTTTTTATTCAATTTTTCATATCTTACAAACAATAAGTATTCAATTAGTCAAGAAATTATCATTAACAGTTATCGTATTTATCTATCCGTCAAGTATATATTTGCTACCATATTAAATAACTTGGTATACTCTTACGTAACGCAAAAAAAAAAAAATTCCCTCGAAAGCTTCAACAAAAAGTCTCCAGTCTACACTTAACCGTTTTACCAACTTTATATCTCGCGCTCGCGCATTCTCGCGGCACCTCACGATGTCGCGAGTCAAACGTTTCGCCGCAACGCGCGGCATCCCAATTGCATTCGCATCCGAGCCCCGCCGCGCGTAGGCATACGTAACGAGCCGCCCGTCCTTATCTCCGGCGCGTCTCTTTCTTTCCTTCTCCCTCCTGCGCTCCGTGCGAAAAATTTACAATTCTCTCGCGTATACGAGATCAGCGCCTCGAATTTCGCGCCCTGTACATAACGCGAAACTCGCGCGCGCGAGCGCAAAAATTCTAAGATACGATGTAGTCGCGTCCCGGGGGAAAAACTCGGGAGCGCGAGCTCGCACTTTGTCGTGGGCGGCTGCAGGTGTGTATGTCGAAAAAGAAGGAATGGCGCGCGAAACAATAGAATTTTGCCAGGTGTGGGGAGCCTGCTTCTTCATCTTCTTCTGCAACTTCGTGGGAATTCGTTTCTCGTCTCGGCGTCTTCTATGATAGTTTCGGGATTATTCCTTTTTTGGGGGGGAATATAGGATGCCGAGTTTTAGGGACTTTTATCTTCCTAGGCGTTGTATCTTGCTGCGAGATCGAAGGCAATAGAGGTGATGTATAGATATGAAAAGTTTGGTGAAATAGGGCAGGAAATACTTTATGGAAAAGTGACGCGTTATCGTCGGAAAAATTATATGCTGGAAAAATATTTGGTAAAATATTTATCTCTTAATTACAGTGAGATTTTCCCCAAGGAGAAGATAAAAATTTGCGGTTGAGTTTAAGAACAATTGTCTTATATTTATCATTGAGAACGATATCAGTAAAAGGCCTCTTATCTTGCTCATTTAATCAAAATATTAATATTTAGCCTTGTAAATAAAGCATACTTTTATCAGATCATTGTTGTCTTTCCGTAATCTTATATCACGGTAGCGCAATTTACAAGAAAAAATAATAATTTTAAAACACTTAGCAACACTAAAAATTTGTTAAATAAATGTTTTTATCCACATTAAATTGAATTATTATATACCATTCGTTATTAAAACGCTTCCCAAAATTTCTATTGAAAAATCGTGAATATAAAATCAAAACTTAATTAAAAAAATCTCACCCATATTGAAATCCCAAAAATTCATTCCAAAATCTATGACCTCCGAAACTCCGCTCGCAGCCATCGAGCCAAAACTGTATACCCCCCAAAAGGCCTCCCGGAATTGTAAAGCTTCTCCTCCCCCCTTCTTTCCCTTCCGCCTCAGCATTGAAAGATTGCCAATTCAAAATCACTCTAACGTTCGCTCGCTCGCTTGAATTTCATTTAGCTCCTGGTATTACCGATAAAATAACGAGGCTTGCGTATACACACGCGTGTGCGCGCTTATAATGACGATTCGCGTTGCGTGACGACTCGCCCAAATGTCCGTGTAATTGAACATTCACGGCCGGCGGCTGTACTTTGCTGCTACGCCGCGGGCGGAAGTGCGCTCGCGTCCAGAACTGGCGAGTCGGGGAAAAAGTGGAGCTGCCGCTGCTGCTGCTGCTGTGGCGCGAGTGATTTGCGGATAATCGCTCGATAATAGCGCACGCGCGATCGGTAGAGTGCTGGCAATTTGCAATTATTAAGCTATTGGAGAGGTGTGGTTTTTGCTGTCGCGTGGAAATTTCGGGGTGATTAGTGCGGCGCTGGACCAGAGTAATGGAGATTAGTGCATTCGAATGAATTAAGGCTGTGAAGTGAATTTTTTGTGCGAAGTCAGATTGAGTGACAGAAATATTCTTTCATTAAAGTACGGAAAATTATTTTAGTTGAAAAAATGTCCATAATGAAAGCAGGAAAGAAAGAAATTGAGCGAAATGGTAATGGTAAAATAGGTTTACCTGAGCCTGAAATATTTGTTATAAGTTCAAGAACCGGAGGTTCAAGTTTGATGCCGGAGGATATATGTACAAAAGTCGCGTACCATGGTATCAAAGTGAAGAAGAGAGAAGATTCGTTTGTTGTAGAGCCGCCAAAAATCGTTATCGATGAATACAACCGGTATGTAACAACCTACTTGAAATATATTTTAAATTTTTGTGTGAAAGATTGTTATGGAAACATATAAATACACTGTCAAATAGAAACTATAGAATAAGAACGAATCTAATAATCAATTATGATTAATAAATTATTTAAATTATACTTTACATATAATAATTTGAATATGGTTCAATAAGCACTGCTTTGATTTATTAGTGATATAATGCATATATTTAATTACCTTTATTAATCGACCACGAATTATTTTCCTATATATATATATATTATGTTCATTATTTAAATATGAAATCCATTTTGTAATATAATATTACAATATATCCTTACACAGATTATTAATGTTATTTCTACCAAATTCATATGACTTTCAAACAAATAGAATTGGATAAAACCATGAATTTAAATTTACGTAACGGTGACAGTTCAAAATGAAAATTCAAAGTTTAAACGACATTTATTCCTCCAGACTCTTTCATGTTATCTAATTAATGAATAATTAATATTTTATCCACTATAATGACGAACGTACGCCATAATACCGAAACGAACGAATCGCTTCAAAAGCCACCATTCGAGCTCTTACAAGTGAATTTCCGGAAATTTACAGGTGCGCCATTGCGCATAATACATGCTAACGATTCGTCCTTTACCTAACTTAAACCTACAGCTCGACAAAACGTGAAATTACCAAAGGTATCATCTGAGTACAAAGCACGACCGAGACGCCTTTATTTTCCGCTTTTTGTCGCGCTGCTGCAGAGATGCAAAATCGCGCCCCGAATGACGTGCCGAGCGTACGTATACCAACACGTGTGGGTAAATTAGAATGTATATACGCGAGCGTCGTAGCTGTTGTACTGTTGTATAATGCTGCTCGAGAGTGCGCAGCTTTTCGGCGCTGAGCGACTTTTTGCACCGCTCCGAATGCAAAGAGGAAAGATACGATGTTTCACGGGAGTTGTATGAAGATGAAAACGCGCGCACGTACGAGTTTATTTTTTGCGATTTTCTTGAAGAGAGCGTCATCGCTGTAGTCACAGTCGTAAAGCGCGCTGTTCTGTTGTTTTATAAAGATAGAAGGTTCCAGATGTGTATGTAAAGATTTGAGGTTTATTATTGTTTTGTTTTTTTATTGTGGGAGCAGTGTTCACCAGGCGTTATGAAAAAAATTATTTTGATATCTCTATAATTTTAGTATCGGAGATATAATACGAGAAATTTTCCACTTCTCCAGACTCAACTATCGTTTCTACAGATACAATCAATCAATACTGGCTGTATCAATAAATCCATAGATACACATCAATGTATCTATCAAGAAAGAAATATTTGAGCCAAATTCCTGTGACTTAACTGTTAATACACGAAACTAAAATTATTAAAAATATAACGATGTTATTAATAAGTATAGTCAAATTGAATTAAGTAATAAAACTTCAACTGTTTATAAAACATTTTATGAACTTTTTATCGTTTGTCAATATTTTATTTAACGTTTAATTTGCATATCTAGTCAATAGTTATTATTTCGTATTAAACAATTTAAAACATCAAAAAAGTATTATAAATACTGATAATGTTAGTATGATTATTAAAACTTTGAGAATACTATTAATTCTTGTTTATTTATTTGTAAAATCAATTTATTTTTAATAATTTTAGTTTCGTGTATTAACTGTTATGTCACAAGAATTTGGCTCAAATATTTCTTCTATCAGTGATATAATGCAAACAGTCAGTTATATTAATTTAAAAAGACTTCGTTTGCGTTACATTTCAATGAAAAAATTATCGTAAACTTGAAGCCACGTAAAAAATAAAACACTTTTCATAATATACCTGAACGAACTGTACAATACACTTAAGCACATCGTGTAAACCTACTTATTTACTTCCCAAACAATACACCATTGCTCAAGCTCATCGCAAAACTCTCAAGAATGCAGCCTCCTGCAAAGACTCACGTTCTTAGAACGCGTATATAATAGGCAGCTCTTTTCCCTCCCTTTGCCCTCGACGAAAGGCGCAGCGAGCAGCCCCGCGTATTTCCAGGCCGGCTAATGCATAATTAACTTTAATGAGGGCATCTCGCAGACGTCAAGACTTCCAAAAAGGCCGTCCGTCTTGCCTCGCTCTACCTCTCCTCGCCGCTCTCGCTAGCGCGCGCGAAATTCAGCCCCGCGCGGCCATAAATTTTAAAAGCAACTTCGCTACCGCCGTAGATCCTCGCTGATGTCCGGTAACGTACAGCTGCCGGGAGCTTACTTGACCGCGCGTGCGTGCGCGTTGCTGCGCGCGCGAGAGAGAGAGAGAGAGAGCTTCCTCGATCTACTGCGCCGCCGGCGCTGAATTGTATCATGATCGGAGGGCGTAGCAGGGGGGAAATGAATCGGTGGTACGTTTTGAGAGTGCGAAATTTCGGTAAGCGAGGCTGGTAGTCAAGCGCTCGCGATGCTTATCAAAAGTAGTTCGAGCATTAGGTGTAGCTGTAATTTATTAATGGAGAGAGAGAGAGAGAGAGAGAGACAGAGAGAGAGAGAGAGAGAGAGCGAGAGAGAGAGAGAGAGAGAGAGAGAGAGAGAGAGAGAGAGAGAAAGAAAGAAAGAGAGAGAGAGAGAGAGAGAGAGAGAGAGAGAGAGAGAGAGAGAGAGAGAGAGAGAGAGAGAGAGAGAGAGAGAGAGAGAGAGAGAGAGAGAGAGAGAGAGAGAGAGAGAGAGACGATTTATTTGCCTTCGCGGCAAAATAATTAATACAGAATTTATACAGTGCATAACTTAAAATAAAATACAGTAAAATAAGATATAATAAAAATATATAAAAATAAAAGTAATACAACCTGATACAAATATATAAATTATACATAAAAATATGTTTGTCTACGAGGACCTTCAATTACGATAAAAAAATAATAAAAAAGAACCATATGATAAAATAAAAATAAAATACATAAAAATCATTAAAAATCACGAGGACCCTTCATTAAAACAAAATAAATAAATAAAACTAGAGAAAATATCACAGCTGGTACTATACGCTAAAAGGAAAATATTACAGTTATACATTAACCATTTCATAAAATATCACAGTAAGGTATCACAGCCGCTTAGTCAAAAAATCACAGATCAAAGTTAATCCGCAGTCTAATACTAAACTAGATAAAGGTCCCCGCACTGGCAGCTCTAAGCATCCTTATAGAGAGGCTAGGCGTCGAGATCAAGCAGGTGTTGGCGCACAGCCCTCTTGAATGATGAAAGTGATGGAAGATAGCGCAGGGAGGGGGAGGGAGTTCCAAAAGCGGGCACCCTGAGCCAGAAACGCTCTATCACCCGTCTTATAGTTCAAGGCAGGGAAAGCAAGCTCCGGCTGCACTCCCCTGCTTGTTGGCCTAGGCTTGTGCACCGTAAAAAAGGCAGCCAAGTAACTGGGCTCACGCATCCGAATTATTTTATACAGTAGCAGGGCTGCGAAGTAGAATCTGCGTGAGTCCATACGGAGCCAGCCCAGACGTCTCAAGTAGGGGGTGATATGCTCATCCCTCCTAGCCCCAGTAACGTACCTCACACATGAATTGCTCAATCTTTGCACTCTCGCTCGCTGTTCGTCAGACGCGTCCAAGTAGACCACCGTACAGTAGTCAAGGTGGGGTTGAACTAGGGACTCGACTAATCTTTTGCGGAGAATCTCGGCGGCACACGCCCTAATAAACCGCAAACTGTATAGGGCTTTATTGACTTTCTTTGTGAGTTGGTCAATGTGCGGTTTCCATGTTAATTTACTATCCAGTGTAACACCGAGACTCGCAACTTCGCTACTGAACGGGATGCGTTCTCCAGGCCGCACACCAATACCTGGCAGATCTAATGAGTTTATATGATTAACTCCTACCCTGGAGCCGAATACAATGGCTTTGGTCTTACCAGCATTGAGGTGCAGGCCCGAGTTCGCCGCCCATTCAGCCACCATTTGCGCCGCATGGGACAGCCGATCAATACCCTCCAGAATTTCGTCTTTTGTCGTGTGTAAGTAGATTTGAAGGTCATCTGCGTAAAATATATGTCTGATAGTATTACCGTCAAGTACGTCACGTAAGTCGTTAACGTAGAGACAAAAAAGCAGTGGACCCAGGACAGATCCCTGTGGAACTCCCAGATTGGTTTCTAACCAGTCAGAGTTACCTTTGCTATTTGAGGTGACTATCTGGGTACGTCCTTTCAGATATGATTGAATCTACAGGAGAGCTGCCCTGGAGAACCCCAGCCGACAGAGCTTACGCAGAAGCACTGTTGGTGAGATGGTGTCGAAGGCTTTGCTGAAGTCGAACAGTAGCAGTAACGTCAGTTGTCTGTTGTCGATGCCTATACGTATATCGTCGGTTAGCTTGAGAAGTGCCGTCTGCGTGCTGTGGTGCTTGCGAAATCCGGCCTGGAGGGGGTCAAGTAAGTTATTGCTATTAAGATACTCCATGATTTGGTTGTGGGCAATTTTTTCAAGCACCTTAGAAAGAAAGCAGAGTAGCGCTATAGGACGAAAGTCCGAGACTGTAGACGGCGATGCAATTTTCTTGAGTGCAATTACCTGTGCCTGCTTCCAGGAGCCTGGAAAAATTCCCTGAGCGAAGAAGGAGTTGAAAATTCTGACCAAGTAGTCACCAATGACAGGGAGAGCCTTCACGACCACCTCCCGAGGAATTCCGTCCACCCCTTTTGCCTGTGAGGAGAAGTGAGAAATTGCAAGAACTACATCACTCAGTGTAACCTGTTTAAAGGAAAAGCCCTCTTCACTTGTTAGTAAAATAGTGTCCATAGCTTCTTCTATGTTTTCAAGGGAGGACACGGAGATTCCAGCGAAGTGAGCGTTTAACTCTCCCGGCGTGAAGCCGCAAAGGTCCTCCTCTTTTCGCTTTGGAATAAGGCCGAGTTTACGCATTTCCTTTCATATATCCTTGTTAGCATCAAGAGCGTCTGAGAGATGTTTGTGAAGGAAGGAGTTACGCTCTTGAGTAAAGCGTGAGTCGACCTCATTGCTGAGCCGAAGAAACTCATCGAACACTGCCGCTCGCCCAGTGCGTTTGTAACGCCTATGGGCCGCATTACGTTTGTTGATTAGTTCCCTCAGCTCAGGACCAATCCAAGGAGCATTATTTCGACTGGGTTTCACAGTTTTTAAAGGCGCTAAATCGTTTATGACAGAGTTAAGGTTTGCGTTTAAGGAATCTAGTGCTCCCTCCAAATCGGATTCAATCGAATTCATGCCTACCCAATCGCAGCGCGCAAGCAATTCATTGAGAGATGTAGGGCATACGTTTTTATAATCTCTGTAGGAGAAAGACTTCCCTACTCGCGCTGGCACAAAATAGTTGATGGTAACATCAATGATAGCATGCTTACCGAAACTGGGCAGGTGTTCATTCGCATAGTCAAGCACCTCGTCGTTTTCGTCCGTGAGGATTAAGTCAATCCATTTGTGAGACGTGGGCGTGTGATGTGTTGGGCCATGCTGCACAATATGTAATGATAACTCTGTGGCAAGGTTTCTGATGGAATATGCATCAGCATCGGACGCCGATGACAAGTCACCATTCAGATCCCCCATGATAAACTTGTGACTATACTCACTACTCAGGTCGCGCCAAACATCGAAAAGGTCGGTGTCCTTTTGCATGGCAATGTGTGGAGGTCTATAAATGACACCGACCAAAATGGGAGGAAAGGAACCCTGCTGCACACGACAGAATAAGTACTCAGGGATTGAGGGTTTTCCCAGTCCCTGAGTCATAGATGACGCCAGTTTCGTGATGGTGAAGTCGTTTCGTGCGTACAGAGCAACTCCGCCCCCATTTATATTACGATCCTGCCTAAGCACTGAGTAGCCATCAATCTGAATGAGACTGTCATCAACGTCAGGTCCAAGCCAAGATTCAGCTATGCCAAAGAGGTGGTAGGAGGGATCTTCAACCAGGTACAGACGGAGCTTATTTATACGAGGTCTGATTGAGTTAATATTAAGAAATCCGGCCTTGAGAGGACATCCACCCCCCGTCCCCTTGCAAGCAGTCGATCCCAGTCATGATGTAGGCACCGACCCGACAACCTGTTCTGCTCCCTGCCTCGCAACAACTATGTCGTTGTTAGTGGCTGCAGCATTTGATGGGTTGCTTTTGGGCAGATGTTTTTTTTAGCAGACTGGCACGTCGTTTGAATGACTTGTAGGTCGGATGCTGTGGCGAAGATATGCGCACGCTCGCCTCCCTTATGCCTAGCCAGGAATCTACCACCCGAGTGCCACACATATTTAAAGCCCAGCCCCTGGGCGATGGACCTCAGGCTCTTAAATTCCTGGAACTTATCATGGGGCAACATCTCATTTATGAATATTTTATGGTGTGGCACACAAGCAGCTAAAACCGGGCCAAGCATTTCGGGATCGATATTACTTGTGGTAAAGTAAGAATTGGCGAGCGAGCGCTTAGCTCGCATCACATCCCTGACCAGGCTCGGGCTGCTGAGCCTTACTATGTAGGAGGGCAATGCGCCTGCTCGCGATCCCAAGCCTCCCGCCGCCTCACCTCCATTTCTCTCAGACGGGTTCCGGACCACCAAGACACGCGTCCCAAGAATATTATCGCTGTTTAATGGGGGATAAATGGTTCTGAGTACTGCGAAGGCGATTTGGTTCGTTAATACCTCCGTATATACAGAATCCTTCTTTAAAATACCATTAAGTACCACCTCGCAGGACTCAGAACCATCAATCCCAGAACACGCGGAAGAGGCCCCAGGGCCCGGCTGAGAGGACGGGCATAATAGCACTGAATTTGTGCTGGCAGCGGAAGTAGAGCTGCCAATGTCACCTACTTCACGACTATTAAAAATTAAGCTATTTAAATTCGCTGGCTCCATGTGAGCACGCTGGAGCTTTTCGAAGCTGCTAAACGCTTTGTCTAATTTATCTTTTAGTGAAGAGTTGGCCTCGAGAAGCAGCTGGCACTTGGAATCAAGGGACTCAAGTAAGCAATTTTGGTTGCTTACCTGCCCCTCGACAACAGAGACCCGCGTGGGCAGCTCCGCATTGTTGATTTGACCCTCATCGCAGTGAGTGGTGTCGGCGCTGCACGACGCGGGGCTCCGGCTACCAAGGAGCTTGAGTTCGTCCAACTGCCTCTCGAGCATGTCGAAACGCTGAAAAAAGAGCTCCAGCGTGCTTACAGGAATTAAAACATTTGTCACACCAACCAGGTTTACATCCCCCAGCGGCGGGGGTAGTACCTGGTTGGTGGCGGAAGATTGCGCAATACTTGAGCTCGCCACTGCCGATGAAATATCTCCCGTAACTTCGCAGATTTGTGATGCGTCTTTTGGCGCCTGAGTGTCGGTGACCCGTCCGGTACTCTCACTCAGAGCAGACTGCGCCTGTGGGCAGTTGGCCCGCTCGGCACCTCTCTCTGGCGCTTCTGGCCCCTGCGCTCCAGCTACCTGCCCCGCAGACTTAGCCACACTGGTAGCGAGTAGCGCGCACGACCCATGCGCGCTACTATTACGCGCGGAGAGCTTGGCAGCCGGCGTCGATGAGCCGAGAGGCGTATGATGGTGGGAGGCGGCAATATTAGATGTATGGCCGAATCCATCTCAAATCAGACAGCCCGCATATGCCTATTTCACCTATCATGTTGAAATAAAAATATTTATGTTCTACTCGAAAAAATATTTTACACGTGTTTTTTTATTTTTTTGTTTCATCAAAATTTCATGCGTTCAGCGATGCCGAAAAATTCCGAGAAAATTCTTTCATTGAGAAAAAAAATTTTCAATGTGATTTTCAGACTGCTATTGTTTCAGCAGTTTTTCGAGCTTTTAAACGTGTAACACACAATTTCACTCAGTTTTGAGCCCTCTTTAACGGCCTTAATGTCATTTTCAAAAAAAAATAAAAAATCCACGAGCTATGCACTTTTTACTGAAAAATTCATTTTTTAGGGAAGTGCCTTTTTCTCGAAAACCCCATGTTTTTTTTGCACAATTTTTGTTGTCGTGATAGAGGACGGTAATGCCTAGCTAGACGTATTTGTGAGATTCGGTACTTTTTCCCTGGGATAGCGATCACTAATGAGATAACACACAAACAAATTTTTCACGCCTAATGCTTATATATAGTCAATGATATTAGAGTCAATGTAAAGGTATTTGTCTTTGTGTGTATGTAATATACAGGTACACATAACTATGTATTTATTTGTTATTTGCGTCTTTTTGATTTTTTATTTTTATACCTTTTTTTCATTTGTATACCTATTTTACTACCTTTGTTTTTCTGCTTCATTGTTCTTAATTCAGTAAGCGGACGATCAGCGGTCTTTGCTGTCAAACAATGTATTTTATCGTCACATGTTTTTTAACCCATATATGAGTTTTTTGAATTCCAGGATACTTTGGAGTTGTAAGCCAATCAATATTTTTTTTTCTTTTCTGAATTGTTCTATTTCAGCATCTTGTAAATGTATTATTTTAATAGCATCAGTATATTTTTGAACATGTATTGCAAAATCATTTGCGTTTTGAATAGCTTCTTCAAGGGGCTCTCGAAGATTATGCGAAGTAGCATAATGCTTTATAAGTCCACCCACACCATCTACAGCTCCTTTGCCGTGCCCAGTAGCAGAGAACAACCATTTTATATCACACGGTGCTCGTTTTAGTTCATCTAATTGAAAGCGATTTTTAAAGTGACTCGCAGCGCCGTCTGATACGATGGTAATTTTTTTAATTGAATCACAACAATTTTCTTTCAAGAATTTTATAATTTTTTGTACTGCTAGCAAAGCATACGCTGAATCATGTTTTCGGTCATCACTTATAACTGCGAAACTTTGTGTCGAATCCCCTTGATAAGAGACTGCTGTGAAAATAGAAATTTGATCATTAACCCAATGATTTCCTTGAACAGCTTTATTATGAATCACAGCCCAGTTTTCAGCGAAGTCTATTTGAAGAACTAAATGATGTGAGTCTTTTTTAGCACTTTCTCTTTCTGTTTTTATAGCTTTGCGTTGTATATTTTTTACATACATGTGAGTACTAACCCTCATGGTCCAAACCGAAAGTTCATCTTTAAAAGCAGAAATTGATAGTGTCTTTTTAATCAGGTTTCCATTATCCCACAAAGCATATGTAATTTCTTCTGTGCCTTCTACATCTTGCAGTTTTAAAACATGAAACGTAATTCCCTTAATCCCTGGACATAGTTTACATTCTTGTAAATAACATAAATCAGATGGCTCAGAACACATTGTTGCATTTATTATTTGTGACCGACTTTCATCCAACTCTGTGACGTTACTCCCTCTAAAATTAATTAAGCTCGTAAGAAATAAATCATAATTTGCGCAATAGATACAGAGACAAACTTCTTTGATGGGGCTAAGTAAGACATACTTTGGTCGCAAACTATAAAATTTCGATTTTCCAATTCTCAATTCTGGATAATCATTTTTAAATACTTTATACGTCTCTTTTAAACTTCGAGTAAGAAAACGCTTAACTTTTTTCTCTTTTTTATTGTTAACTTTAATTGTAACAACGTCACATTTATTAGGACTTTGTCTTGAACAATTAAAATCATCATTTAAATAATATTCCATAACAATTTTTTCCATGTTTTCATCAATCGGATGGCCTGAATATGCATCTGGTTCTGAATAAAGGCATGGTGTGGTTTGTGCACATAAGAATTATGCACATATTTATTGTGCACACTTTAGCATTGGAGTATACACATAGATATAGATATACACCAATGCTAAAGTGTGCACAATAAATATGTGCATAATTCTTATGTGCACAAACCACACCATGCCTGAATAAATTCCTTTTTCTTTAACAAGATTTCTCGATTTGTTGATCATATACATTGTTATTTCTGGAAATAAAGATAAAATTTCATGTTTTGTAAAGGATGAAGGTAGCAAAGTCAGAATTTTTATTTTTTCTGATACCGTAGAACACTTTTGCAAGGCTAGACCAAGATTTTGTATCCATTCTGTACAATGGCATACAGTTGATTCATTTGCTGTTATAGAAACGTCATAAACATTGTTCAACTTCACATCAAGGGTATTAGACAATGTTGAAAGTATTTTTTTCTTCTTTGTTACGTAATTTTCAATTGATTTTTCATGTATAAGATTTTTTCTTTTAAGAGGCGATACAGAACCTAAGAAAGATGTACTTATTTCATTATTAAATTCTTCAATGCGTTCTGGAGTACTTGGTAAAAAATCTTCATCTCTATCAACTACGTTATCGGTAACTTCATTATCCGTTATAAATTCATTGTCAGTACTACTCACCAATTCTAAAGCACGATTGTAACAATGTTGACACAGATATGTAGAAGGTGTCAAAGGTAAATGAGGATAGAGGTGCTTCAATGGATGAGCAAGATTCTCAAGTTGTTTTAAACGTACGGAACTAGATTTGTAAATAATTTGTTTGTGTTTGTCTAAAAAGTCTGCACATTTGATTCTCTCTGTTGAGTAATATTGAGACATCGTAGTTGAGTTGATAAGGTGTAAATATGTAATAATTTTCCAAAAGATGATGGTTTTAAATAAGACGAGATGTGTGATATATAGCAGAAACCGAACTTTTCTTTGTAAATGTTAAGTCAAACCATATCCATCTAGCGGACAAATGTACTAGTACATATACTCCTATAAGTAGGCGCACGTACATGTATATTACATACGCACAAAGATAAATACCTTTACATTGACTCTAATATCATTGACTATATATAAGCGTTAAGCGTGAAAAATTTGTTTGTGTGTTATCTCATTAGTGATCGCTATCCCAGGAAAAAAGTACCGAATCTCACAAATACGTCTAGCTAGGCATTACCGTCCTCTATCACGACAACAAAAATTGTGCAAAAAAAACATGGGGTTTTCGAGAAAAAGGCACTTCTCTAAAAAATGAATTTTTCAGTAAAAAGTGCATAGCTCGTGGATTTTTTATTTTTTTTTGAAAATGACATTAAGGCCGTTAAAGAGGGCTCAAAACTGAGTGAAATTATGTGTTACACGTTTAAAAGCTTGAAAAACTGCTGAAACAATAGCTGTCTGAAAATCACATTGAAAATTTTTTTTCTCAACGAAAGAATTTTCTCGGAATTTTTCGGTATCGCTGAACGCATGAAATTTTGATGAAACAAAAAAATAAAAAAACACGTGTAAAATATTTTTTCGAGTAGAACATAAATATTTTTATTTCAACCTGATAGGTGAAATGGGCATACGCGGGCTGTCTGATTTGAGATGGATTCGGCCGTATTGGGCGTGCGTCGTTGCGACAACGACGCACGCTTGCTCACCTGCGCACTCTTCGGCTTGATGAAGGATGACGCCTCTGCTGACGTTGGTCTCTGCTCCGCAATGCGGCATAGGTCACACGGGGCACTCTTTTTCTTGCCGGAGCATTTGGCATGGCACGGCTGGCCACATATCGGGCATAATCCCAGCACTCTCATCGATGACTCACCGCATACAGCACACCTCTTCTCCATGTTCCACTACAATAACACACGATCGCCTCTGTGATTGTTGACAGCTTTCCGTCTGCTGTCGGTTGGCCCGCTGAATTCAAAATTCGCCGTTGGGATGATTAGAAAGCTGCCGCAGTAGGAACCGTGCGCCGACTTGCAGTGTGGTGCAGTGCAGTGGAGGAGTGGTGGCCAGCAAATGCTGATACGTGGTGTTGGTGCTGGTGATGGAGTTAACACTCACCGATGGTGAAAGCCGGGATTTGCTCGTTGATGGTAGCTATGATTGCCAGCCTTGGAGGTTAGGGCAAGTGTCTTCAATAGAAAAGTAACTCCTGGCTCATAGGACACCGTGTAAAACATGGGCCCTTAGGCGAGGAGCTTGAGAGCCGGTGGAGCCACTTTTCTGTCAACAAAGCACTCCAAGGAGTGAAAGAATATTTCAGAAATGCTCGAAAAAGTCGGGAGCAAAATTCAAAGATGTTGACACTTACCCGTCGAGAGAGAGAGAGAGAGAGAGAGAGAGAGAGAGAGAGAGAGAGAGAGAGAGAGAGAGAGAGAGAGAGAGAGAAGCTGTTATGTTCGTGTAGGGAGATTTTGATTGAAACGATAAATATTTCGTACATATAATAGCACCTTGCATTTAATATATTGATTGTCGGCCAAATTAGGAGAACAAGTTTAGTCTGCAATATTTAGTGCGTTATGTAAATAATAAGACTTGAGTTGAAAATTTGTATTTGTAAAATATTGAAAGTTGAATATTAAAAAATGTTGCATTATCCACAATCAGTACTAAATTATTGCTATTATTGCGGTGTTACAATAATATAATTAGTATCATTTGGGACATCAACAGCAACGATCATAAAACCCCTTTAAGACAGTGTAATTATCCTACTTTATCAGTAATCCTGGTTTATCGTCGGAACATGTAAAAATAATGAATGTAAAAAAAAAGCGATTTACGTCTAAAACAAATTCAGTTACCCTGCGTAATCCAGTAATACATCGCTCTAATAACAAGGCAAACAAGGGTGTCGTCGTTTTTTGTCTTGAAACTGTGGAGAACGATGTATATTACAGGACTGCACGGGGCAACTGAATTTATGTCAATCACTATTCTTTTTTTGTATTAATTATTTTAACATGTTTCGCTGATAAAACAATGTCAGTATAGTAAAGTACAGTGCGACACCCACTTAATTTATGTAAATAAAGAAGAATTTCTCTAGGTTAAAGTAATAAATAATAAATAGCCAACACAACATACTTTCGAACGAATTTTGTCAACTAAGCCAACTTTATATTCCATGTATTAAAATATAAATTCAGGCGCAATTGAAAAATTGATAATATAATATCGAAAATACATTACAAGGAACGCATGCTGCCGCCGATAAGAATTTCCGCACACGTATCTTCCGCTCTCGTATTTCCTAGAAAAGTTCAAATCGAAGGCTATATGGATATGGTAGGAACAAAGGGATAGCGCGTGAGTGGTAGCGCCAGTGAAAGAGAACACGCGGTACAAGAGCTCGAGCGAAATCGATGTATAATGAAATTTTTTACCTCCTTTCCTTGTACTATCAAGTCAGCGTACAGCAGAAGGTAATACATTATCTTCTTTGATTTATGCATATTGAAATTTTAAATGGAAATTTCACAAGAGTACGTACCATCTATAAATATAAATAGTCACCGGTTAAAAAAAAAAAAGATTTCTAAATCTCAAGCAAACCGGATTCACAATTGCAATTACCTTCCTCATCTCAGAATCCGACTTTGCAGGATACCACTGCCAGAAAAAAAAAATTGACTTTGCGAAGTTTGAGACTCTCAAATCTCTCTCCTTAAGCCAAAATCCGCGTACAGAGGAAATTCCCGCTACCGCGTGCGCTCGCATTTACATAATTGTGCGTACAAATTCCGAACTTTGCCCGCGGAAGGATTTATCAGAGTCTCGCCCGTATAGCCAGGGATCTCCTTTACAATCATACATATACGATGAATTATTAATGTAAGAACGCACAGCTTTTAAATGTCTTGCGAGCCTCGCTCTTCGTGACGACTTTTCTGCGCAAGCTTATCTGCGATTCTCACTGAGATGCATTACCACTTGCCGGCCTGTTTATAGTTTTGAGGAATTTCGGAATCGATATAAGCAGATTGTAAAAATAGTTTGGTTGTGATATTGATGTTATAAAATTATAAAATTTGTATGTAATTGTAATGCATTTATGAGTTATACATTTTAAAATTGAATGCGTGGAAGATAAATATATAAAAAGGTGAAATTTCGATGTATTCAAATATAAAAATCACGAATTTATATAACTCATTGACTTTGTTAAGCGGTGCATAAAAAACAATTCATTACGATCGATTGACAGAAAAGCAATATTTAATTTAATAAGTCAACAAAAATTTTCTGGTCGGTTACACGTTTCGATAATATAAATATCAGACAAAAATCAGTTCGTTATATTTCGTGAGCAAACGTCAGTTTCGCTTGTAATTGTAAATACGCTAAATTATAAATAAACTTCATACTAATGAAAATACAAATACATTTGCCTGTTTCTCTTGCAATATTAAACATCAACATCGAGCTAAAATAATTATAATTCTCAACGAAAAATATAAAACCGCAATAAATCATACAAATCACTGAAACAGAAGATATCCAGCACCGTAAAATTGCGAAGTCAAGCTAATTTCCTGACGGTCGTGCCTTTTCCAATCTCCTCGATAATTTTACGATATTGAACTCTCATCGCTCGTTCTAGCAAAAATTAATATACTCCTCCCCACTCCTCGCGCACTCATTCCTCATATATCCGGGGCAGCTCGCGCGTTTGTCCAATGCTTTTCGAATCCTCTTCTCCGCGCTTCCCTGTTGAAGACAGCGAAGATTAATTGCGCGGGTATTTTTCATCGGCCGGATACTTCGACGAGAGGAGCGGACTATGTGTACGGAGAGAGGGTTCTTGAATTGAATTTTTTCCCTCGAGAACGGGAACGCGATCGGGCTTTCTTGAAGGGAGGGCTGCAATTAGGGTCACGGAAACAGTTCGCACTTCTTTTGGGGATAGGCGAAGAATATATTGTTGTGTAAAATTAAATTATTCTTACACTGAGGAGAAACATGTTGGTTACTATAAATTGTATAGTAAAGTCGATAACAGTTATGTAACATCTTTTCTGCTAGAATAAACTATAACATGTTTATAATAAATATATCAGTTTAGTTAAAAAAAACTATAAATTGTAGTAAATGCAATATTGCTAAGCACGCCATACTTTATAATATGTAATTTTAACATTATATGTTGTAATTTTGCATATGCTGTATGAAATATTTTTCAAATATAGTAATCAATAGCATATTTTGTAAGTATCTTCACGATAATCTTGTTTGCATACATTACTATAAAATAAGGTTGTAGTCAAATAATACTATATTGTATGGGAGACCTAGGCAAATCGGTCATGTGGGGTAAAACGGCCATCTGCTATATTTTGGGTATAAACTATAACTAGGAATTTTTAACCGCACAGGTATATTGTATGCACTACCAGTATCTAAGTTTCAATGCGTGAATGTTGCTCACAGCGATGCCATCAACAGCATATGGGGATATCTCTAGAACTTTTACTATTCATGTTATTGCAACTTTCTAAATCTTTTTAATAAGAAATATATACTTTGAGCAATGTAAATAGTGATGAGAGCAAGGAAATGGGCTGAATTGACTCATTTGTTCTATAAAAATTGTAACGAAGTTTTTTACCCATTAAGACTAGATTTGATATCATGCGTAAAAAGAAAAACTTTAATTCAGAGATGTGCCTGTAATACAATTCAAATGAAAGATCTACAAAGTTGTGCGACTCATTTTTCAAAATATACCTTCTGACATGCAATTTTTTCTTAATTTGGCTATCAGATTTAATTCTTTATTAAAAATACCGTCATTTGATTTGTTACACGTATGTGTGCCACGCATAGTTTAAGGTGGTACTATTAAAATTCTCGAGTCAATTGAGTATCCACAAATACAAACTAAAATTGTCTTATTAGACTTGTGTTATTAATATTTACAAAATTTAGTTTCAAAATGAGAGATAATTAAATAGTGTATTACATAAAAAATAGTTTAATTTTACACAAAGAATTGTTTGATGTACAAGCATATGATTCACGTCGTTAGTCATAGACGTGTTCAAAACGGAAAATATGACGTATGCTGATGTACTGTTACGTCAACCTAACATATTTTAGTACTTTTACACGGATTTTCATATTATTAAATGATTAGCTCAAAAATTACCGCCCCTCCATACCTTTTTTACGATATCATTACAAAGCTTAAAGCTTGAACCATCTCTTTACTGAACTTCCTCTGCAGTCGATTTCGATATTAATTTTGGAAGTTTATACACAAAGCACATGGTTCTACTATAATTTACATGTAAAAGTATACATTTTCAAGAACTTTTAACTCAAAAATTCGCTCGGCAACCTGTGTTAAAAAAAATACCAAAAAATTTTTCAACATCTGTAGAATAACATATATTTTTGTTGTAAATGTCCGGGGTAAATGACATTTTAATAGAACCACCTTAAAAGTTATACGACTTCAAAAAATTACGTCTCAAGCGTAACGCATTAAAAACAAAAACCACTGTAATCACTAATTTATTATTTCAGAAAGATATAGTAACATTGTTAAAACGATATATTTAACATTTAATACAATTTTTATACAATTGTTACGAGTGAGCTCTCGCAACTTTTAATAATAAAAAGTGACGGACCCTGGAATCGAATCAGAGCCACCGACTCGCGAGTCAGAAACGCTACCATCAAGCCACGGCCGTCACCGCTCGGTTTTCTGCCAATCAGCGTCATATTGTAATCGGACGCCTTGCTTATTTCGTTCTTTCATATTCGTACGTGTATCCACATGTAACACAATCAAGCTAAATAAGTTCGTCATTTTTATTATCAAAAAAAAATTTTCTGTGAATTAAAAGTTTCTCTGTACTAAGATATGATATACGCACGCACGTCCGCACGCACGCACACACATACGCACACACGCACACACGCACACATGTACACACAATACACACACAACCAAAAGTCTTTTCTTACGCAGTTAATATTTGAATTATTCTATTAATTGTATTTATTTATTATGTTGCTTTTATCTTTTAACGGAACTAAAAAATGAGTAACACAAACTTTTTTGTATTATTTAATAGATAACTAAGTCGTTGTTTTTTTTTTGCAAAACTGTACTCGAATAATAGTATATTACGCAACTAGAGAAGTAAAGAGTTGGCCAATCCAGAGCACGTGTAAATTGCCACCCGACCCTGAGGTGGCCCTCTTTATCCCCATATTGCGTACATATACGATTTTTCACCATACCCGGGCCGAAAATACCACATTCGCGTTTTTGAGCCAGAAGCGAAAGTGGTGCTTTCGGCTAGGGTATGGTGAAAAAAAAAATTTTTATTCAAACACCGAATATTAAAAGTTCTGGAAAACAAACCCCCTATGTAAACAATGATTTTTGAAGGATATTTTCCGATTTTACCAACGTAAAAATTTCAACATATTTTTCATTCGCACTATTAAATTATATTCAAAACACATCAAAGATCTTTTATTTATTTCTATTTTACACAATCAGTCGATTAATCACAATAACATTTTTTATTTACTAGCTACTTTTAGCGCGCTTCGCGCGTATCATTTATCTCTTTGTTTTTTTGTTTTTGAGGTTATGAACATGATCAAGTTTCATTTTAAAAGTTTGTTTTAAATAGTTTAAATTATACGATAATAACGTAAGTCTCATAAATAAAATCATGAAATTTTTCTTATACTATTCAGTTTTAAATATTCAAAGTCAAGAATCCAATCTTCAAAATTCAAACATACTCGATTTTGGCGCTTATTCTATGTAGACCAATCAAATGAGCCAGCAACAACCAATCAAAACAGTCTTATTGTGATGACAGATTTCCTCCATCACTTTTTTAAGAGAGGATAATGTCTCTTTTTAAAAAACGTGATTGGGTGTGCTCCATGAAAACGGATACCTTGTTTTGCTTATCTGGATAATAAAATAGATATTGCTTTATAACATAATGTGATTCAAATTGATTTTATTTTTTGTTTACAGATTTATGTTCTCATTTATATAATAGTGTATAAATACACTATTATAACAAGCACAATAACAAGCTCGTTAGAAGAATTTTTAAGAAAAGTATCATCTCTTGTTAATATAAATGATAAAGAATTGATCAACTTAGTTTTAAAACATTATAATATACTTTGCACAATCTTGAACGACATATTAACAAAATAAAAACATTACCATATTAATTATTACTACGATAATTGTAGCGATTAAATTCCTTTTTGGTAATATGTTCGTTTTGCCCAACGATTTTTCAGACTTGTCGAATTCATACATTTATTTATATGATTGTTCTCTTTGCTAATATAGATAAAAGTAAAATATGTTTGAAGTTATTTGAATTGCTCTTGTATTATATATTTTTATTTAATTTTTCCTTAACATGTCCGTTTTACCCGGATCTCCCCTATAACTACCACATTTTTTCTCTATGTCATAAAAAATAAAAACTGAAATTTGACATTGTTGCGCTTCACGTCATTAATGTTATATGATAAATTATCTGTACCTTGATACTTACGTTTAGTTTTTCACAGCCAAATGACGTATATTTATTTTTTTAAAAATGTATTCACTGTCAAAAATGACGCCACTGCTTTAATTTTCACAATACTGAACTGTAATAAAAAATGTGTGGTCCCTCTTATAAGTGATAAAATTTCAAACAGCATTATTTAAATTTTCACATCATCACTGATCATTATTTATTCAATTTAGAAATTCTCGTTCAACTTACCACTCACCCCGTTCACTCTTAACTCACGTTACGTGTGCGTTCGTTCGCATTCCACATTGGACTGCCGTCGCCGTTCTATTGAGCTGTTCTCGCCGGAGATGCAAATTGCAAGCTTGCATTTTTCGTACACGAACAGCCCAACGGTCCTCCTTATCTCGCGATAAGGCGCGTTCTGCGAGGTGCAGGGTGGCCAGATGGCGATTCTTTGTCTTACACTGTAAGAACGCGACATTACTTACGTGTGAGTGAAAACGATAGAAATTCGTTCACTCTGGCGAGGTGTCTGGTGTGCGGTCGAGAGGGGCACTCGATCTTGAAAATATACTATCTATTGCAATACCGAGTAACCACGAAAAATTAGTCACGCATCGGCTCCCCGCGCAACCACAACTTCGCTCCCTAAAAAAAGTCTCCCGCGACGACAGCCCCTTTAGCCATTTCGCACACAGACACTAACGAAATCCCGCGAGTCGTATACATATACTTCCGCACCGCGCGCGAGCCAGCCGAGTTTACAAAAGGCGAGCATCCGTGGCTGGGCTAAAAGATTATTCGCGCGCGCGGGTGAGAGAAACCACCGGCGCACGCCACGACGTTTGTCTCCATTAGACGCGGCTAGCTGCGAGGCCAAGTCTGCCAGCTAGGCGAGAGCGCGCTGACCGGGGTCAGCTGAATTCTTTATGGCAGAGGAAGAGAGAGAGAGAAAGGAAAGAGCCTTTTTCTTTCTCTTTCTTTTTCATTCGCTCTTTCGTCGAACAAATTGCAGAAGAGGTATTGGGGAAGAGGTGAGGGTTCGAAATAAGGTTTTGTTCGAGCGGTGGGGTAGCAAAGGGGAGGTAGCGGAGTATGGGGTTGTTTTGGAGTGCAATTGAATCGTTCGTTACCGGATACAGCGTGGGAGTGCAGTTGATAACTTAATTGACGTATTGATTGCTGTAATCGGGGTTTCAAAGTATTCGTTTGTTCACAGTATTTTAGTAAAAGATTATATGCTTTTTAAAGATTGAGCCGATACAACTTTCACTGGCTTAAATGTAAATTCTTTAAAAAACTGAAATAAAATAGTAAAACCTTCAAGATCTGTGATCAATATTATTTTCTTCATACTGTTACGTGTGGAAGCATTCCACACGCGAGTTCTGTAATACGAATAAAGACGCGATTCAGCATTCGAAGCGTCGAGAACATTCGGCACTGCGCCGCGACTGTGTCGCGAGGAAATCAGAGTCGGTCAAATCGGTCGAGCGGCCGATATAAAAATACCGACATAAAAATTTAAAAAATTGTTGAAATCAAGTTTTTGATATTTTCTTTAATAGTATTCTACAATATTATAGCAATAAAAAAGCTAGTTCACTTGTAAAATAACTCTTATTATAGAAAACACTGAACACTCAAACTTTACTCTACGAAAACCATCGAATCCATCCGTACTACATCAAACGCTTCCTACCTCCTATTTTTTCTTCTCTCCGGCTCCTCTTTTAGCGGCAAAGACAAGTCGTTTTTCACTACCTGATGTCGGACGCCGTCGGCCCGCGGGGATTGTCTCCCCGCGAAGGAAAACAGGTGTGGAGCGCTACGAACTCGCGGCCTGAGGGTGGGATTCGCTATGGCGCGCTCTCTTTGAATTTATCGACGCCGAGTTCGTTAATTCGCGCGGAGATATCGCCAGCGGGTGATTAGATCGCGCGCGCACTTCTGTTCTCCCGAGACAAATGCGTGCAGTGAGAAGGGAAAGTGTAGTAGTTTGGAAAGGAAAGTTGGTGTAGTAGGTTCAATTGGGATGTGACATAATAATTTAAAAAAAAAAAATAAAAAATTACCGTTACGAAGAATGATAATTCTTTTTACAATTTCTTAATATCAATTATTTATGGAGGAACGTTTAGCACTAGCAACGAAAAATACCAGCCGCTTTAATTATAATTGCAGTAACATTTTTCGCGATTCTGCAGAAATCATCAACCCACTGGGTACAAAAAATAAATACAAATTTTTTGTGTGGTACGTACCAGACCAGACTTCTTTGGTTCTCCGGTCCATTCTGAAAATTAAAAAAAAAAAAACTGTGAACACTGTGAATCTGGTGTCAAGCTTTTTTACCAACAGTAAATTTACTTTTAAAAAGTGCTTTAAAATGACCTCTTTTCAAACATAAATCATTTTGCCAGAAAAAGTGGGACATACTTTTGAAAAAAAAGAAAATAAAACTAGATAATGAGAGATTTCATTTGATTTTTACCAGATTAAAAAATTACGATTCCTTTAAAAGTTACATCAGTTCAAAGATAAGTGTAAAATACACTAGTTTTCGAAAATACATCGAAAATGGGCAAAAACACGCTCCTTTGCATTGTCACAGTATTTTGTGTATTTTACGCTCATCTTTGAACTCATGTAACTCTCGAAGGTATTAATATTTTTTTCTACGGTTTCTTTTCTTGAAATATATATGCAACTCTCCCTGCCAAAATAATTTATGTTTGAAGGAAGTCATTTTTCAATATTTTTTCGAAATAAAGGTATTCTTTGCAAAAAAGCTTGTCACTTAATTAACTATCTTCCCGATTTTTTGTACATTCAAAATAGTCCAAAAAACCAAAAAAAAGTCGTCTAGTCACTGTGCTCATACAATTGCTCGTATAACTGCAGTTATTTAAAAGTTTACCTTTAAAAGAATTTCGTGATCGCCTGCTTATTTGATTACTATATGGATTCGCCAAGGATATTATGAATACTTATCATTTTTCTGTTATTTACTTATGATTTTATTCTCGGTTTTATTCAAATATGGAAATTCTGGAAACAGTAAACCGACTAACACCTTGATTTTAATACTCTTATAATATTTATGTGACAAGTGTTCTTAGCGCGATGAAAAATGCGCAAGCAATTACATAATAAGTGCACTTTGTGCGAAATGAAAGCTTTCGCGTAAAGTACACTTTAATTATGAATACTTATACATCTTTTATATACCCGAGCCAAGCTTTATTTTTTACTAAAAAAACATCACTTCAACGTCATGAAATGTAAAATTCCCTATAGCGCGTATATATTTTCACGTATACATATCAAAAAGATATAAATTTTACAAAAAGAACCGTATCAAATGCAAAAACAAACTACGGAAGTGCTCTGTAAAAGCAGTGAGACACACAACTCTTTGAACTTTCCCATTACCATTTTGAGTGGCTATCTGAAAACAGTGAGAGAGAGGGGGAGAGGGAGAGAGCCGAACTCTATGTGACCCTCTTTATTCCTTTGCCCGCGAAAATGTCCAAACGCGCTCGCGAGTGTCTCGGTCTCTCGCTTTCCTGCTCCGGATCAGAACACGCATTGCCAAAAGCAGCTGTATATAGACGACGGACTTGCTGAAAGATCTGTCCTTACGCGTTTATATACGTGACGTTTTGTCGGCACACAACGCGGTAGTTCGACGTGGCTTTCAGTTCGTTTCTAATTACCTTTATAGTTGGTGCTTATAGAGAGCCTTATAATATGTATTAGTCACGGCTGGACGAACCATATAACTATTTCTTAATACATTTCATTATAATTAATAGAATTTCCCTATTTTAGCTTTACAAAGGAATATTTCGACGGAAATATAGTCCTCATTAAACAATTATATTATACATCAAAAGCTAAAACTTTCTTTTTATTATTGATAAAAGGAGAACAAAGAATAATATGATTGAAGGTATAGCTAAGAGTTATGATTCGTCGGCATTGCCGTTGAAATACATGCAAAGAAATTCCCTGAATTCTCGCATATCATGCGCGATTCGTCACAACGCTTGACAGCGTAACGCTGACATCTTGCGCGCGCAGGGGGTGTTGCTGCACAGTTGCTGGAAAATGTTTATCCCTTTGTAAATGAAAAGGAAATCTGATGCGTGCCAGTTCCCTGCTTTTATTAAAAATAGCTGAAACAATTTATGTGCATTTTTGGGAATTTTTACGACACATGTAAAAGTGTAAAGAAATGAAGAACTGAAAATATTTTTCTATTTCTGTAAATATCACAATATAAAGAAAGTGAATCACTGAATTGTTGCAGACGCTCCTAAAACTTTAAATTGTGAAGATATTTTGGTGTTATATGAATGCTTTCTTAAGGAAGTTCATCCCTGAATAACGGGCCTTCGAACAAGTTTTTTGCATGAGAGTTTGCTTCAACATAAAATTCAAACGACATGGTATTCAAAAGTAGAAATATTTAGAAAACAGAACAAAAACTTTTTAAAGAAGATTATACATATATGCGTAAATATCGTTCAATTAAATATATAATTATATTTTCTTAAAAATTGTTTATTCTGTATCCGATTTTTATATTCAAGGTATCTTTTTGTTCTTTTAATGGCTATCTATAAATTTGATCAAAATTATCAAATAATTAATTAAAAAAAAATTTAGAGCTGATTGCTTATAGGTAAATAATGAAAACTGATAAACAATCAGCTTGAACATTGCACACAATTAATTCTTCATTTATATTTTGATCATCAAATTTATAAATAAACGTGTAAGGAACAAAAAGATACTTTGATTATAAAAATCGGATGCAGAATGAAAATTTTTTAAGAAAATTTATGACATTTTCTACAACTGAACGATATTATTTGTGCTTGCATGTAAAATTTCTTGTTTTAAAATTTGTTTTCTGTTATCGAAATCTTTCTATTTTTTAATAATGTGATCAATTTGTTTTTTAATGTTGAAACGTCCAAACTCAAAATTTTATTATCCTATAACAGAATATTTTGCATATTTTGATAGCAATCCTAGACTAATTTATTAAATACTACTAACGTCCTCCCAAATCCAGCTTAACACCATCGACAGACTTCTCAGCTTCTCTCAGCCCCATAACTAATTTAACGCCATTAAAACCCGACGCCCTGAAGTACATTTCGGAATTCATCCTGGGCTGATTACCGCACCGTATGCACGAACCTCTCAAACGAAGCCATGCGCGTGCGTAATCTGGGTGACGATACACACATATATACAGCCATACGCAGGGGTGTACTCGACATAATTACCGCCTGGAAACAGCGGAAGGAGAGATACATCTCTGCCTCTCTGCCGAGGGTCTTTCCATTTTCTCGAGGACGTTATGAGATTTCAATGCGGCAGGGAAAGAAAGGATCAAGAGGTCGGAAGATAAGGGTTGTTTTTAAAGATTGAGGAAAATGTGTTGATGTGGGTCGGGCTGGAGAAAATTTGGAGGACGCGCATTATTCTGTATGCGAATGGGTACTGATAGGCATGTGATAAACTGCATTTTCACTTGCATTATAATAGCCGAATAAAGTATAAAATGCCATATTGTCAGAAAATGATATTTAATAATTTTCGAATTACTTGAATGTTACTTAAAGTTTCCTATGTTGAACTGAGAGGTATACTCTTCATTATGAAAAATCTTTTTCCTTTATGACATACTAAAAGTTTTAATTTTAAAATATTACAGAAAAGTTTTTTCAAAAAAATAATTTTTGTAATAATTAAAATGCTTCCATGGTTCTTGAATACAGTAGAAAAAGAAACTGTATAAAAACAGAGTATGAGTAAAAAGTATCAGTAAGAAGAAAAGTTTAAAGAGGTATGAAACTACAGTGTTGTTCACATAATTTTTCTGTTTTACGCAAGTTCCTTTACGACTTCCCAAGTCATAATCCGCACTAAATTAACGGATTGGCTAATTCCACGGAATTTTGGGCACTTTCAACTTTTAATTGATTTACGCGAACGTCTTCGTTGTTAACGAGCAGTGGAATAACGATTAAAGAGGTTTAAATACTTCAAGTATGTTTTTTACTTCTCGTTCGAAAGGGTAAAAACAAAGACACCATATTGCCAATGTATATTTATTCTCTTGCATACGTTCAAATATAAATTTATCGAATTTACAATTTCGAGCAAACGTTCGTCCTTGATAAGGTAGACCCTCGCTCGATATTGAATCGCTACAGGCAAGCAATGAAATTCCAATTCCACAGCTCCAGAGACGACGACGGCTATACCAAATCGGAAGGTTTACTCGACGAGCTTCGACTTAACTATGTAGATAACTGGACGGCTGGAGGGGGCGGGGAGGATTTTCGAGACGATATCGAGGAGGAGGGAATTTTCATGAAGGGGAAAGTTTATGCATATAATGACGCCACTGGGATTCAAATGCGAAATAACCGCGTAATTGGAGGATATGAATTGCCATTCGCCAGTGCATTTCATGAATATGTTTGCGTTTTGATGAATCGAGATTTATTAGGTCTAGAATATGGTTGTCTGCGATGATAAACCGCCATTCCTCGCTCGTCTAAATTAAGGCCTTGATAGTTGAGTGGCAATTTGGAAATTCGTTGCATAGCTTTAATTTCTTTCCGATTTTTCATATTTATTGGGTAACATCTATGTTTATATAAATACTATTTTAAACAAAAATTAAAATATTTCGCAACTATTATATCAATATTATTTATTAAAAATAAATTCGTAATTTTATACTTTATTATTAAGTACGACATACTTTACTGAAAAATCACAAATTGTTGTACATAAATGACAGCCTTTTAAAATTCATAGAACCTGATTATAGATGAAGGGATAAAGAAAATACGAACCGAAATATCGCGTGACAACGGCCTTAGCTATACTCAGCATATAACCAGCTTCAATAAATTGTTTAGAACGCATTTCCATTTTCCGCGTCAGCTCTGTACACTTCGATGAAGGAAAGCATTCATTATACAAAATCTTCCGTTTTTTCCCGCTTACTTCACGCGAGTCTAATCTGAGTGTTTAAAAAAAAATACACAAATACACGAGCAGGTTGGACGGCAGATATGCGGGGCTTTAACCCTGCCTATATATGCACACATAGAACGTAGGAGCGTGAAGCTTATCGGCCTTTACACGCGTACACAGCGCGTATATAAAGCATTATTTCAAAGTCCCTTTTTTAGTGCGCTCGCGAGCACACATATACCCGGGCTTATGCAAATTTTTCCCTCTTTAATGTAGTCCGGTAAGGAGGAAAAGTACTGGACATTGTTGAAAATTACGAGGTTGTAAGTTATTGGACGAGTATTAAAGTCCTTGACGTTACGGTGATGACAGGTATTTTCTACGGAACATCGTGTAGGTTGAAGTAAAGTGATTGATGCCGAGAGATAAGAAAATTCCTATTATTTGCTTATATTTCTACACTGTTAAAAATGTTATTAATTTTAAGAAACTTTTAATAAACATATTGAATTTTTATTCATAATCATGGTATTGTAGTTCAGAATTCACACATTTGTGAATTGATCTTTCAAAGTGATTGTTAAGTTTAAAAGAATATTTTGAAATCACAATACCGTTATTAATTTTAATACATGTGATTGAAAATATTTTTAAATTTAAGGAAACTGCAATATAGATTTTGAATTTTTACTCACACGTGCAGGAATATTAAATACGTATTTTTATTTTAAAATGCGAGTTTTAAAACAGTTTTAATGTACATGTGTTAAATTCAAAACACTTTTTGCAAATTTATTAATATACATGTATTAATATACGTATTTGTAAGACTACTTCACATACGTGTGTGAGGTTTTGGTGAGAAATTTTTAACAGTGTAAAGTTTTTATATTTTGAAAGTTCGGCATATAGAAGTAACAACTTTTAAAAAAAAATTATCGTTGAATTTCATAAATCAATTGTATACAAAAACTTTGTATAGGGTAAGTGTGCCAGTTACTGTGCCCTCACCAGTTACTGGTTTTTTGTACGGTTTGAAATATCCAGTAACTGAAAATTATCGTCTCCTCAAGGGGCACAGTAACTGGCATACTTACCCTACGCAGTCTTTCAATAACAAAATGTAAACATATGACATATTTATATCACTATATTTTAATCGCCTCTTCCCTAATAGAAATGTTAACCATAAATTACCTTTTGCCTTCTCATACAGGAAATTTTGTGACGGTGAAAAAATATTATTAAGAAAACATGGTAGAAATATGTTTTGAGTAATGTGGAGTCGAAATACACTATGCGAAATACACGTGCGTAAAAATTATTGCAATACGAAAATGAACTTTCAGTATTTATTTTGTTTTTAGTACTACATTGTGTAGTAGTGAAAGTTACTATTTGTAAAAAATTCTTTTTGTTCTTTTAGTCTTGAGAAGGGCTTTTCTACCAGAGCCGAAACGTCTAATAATAATAAAGTTGTTCGGGACACGTTAATAAGCGGAGACTTTATTGTATTTATATATTTTATGTATATTTTTACTTTAGACTTTTAACATGAGTTTTTTAGTACAATCGAAGCGTTCTCATTGACGGCAGAACGAGGAATTAATCGTTCTCTTTTTCGCTCGGGCTCCAAACCACTTCGTAACGTAGCCACACGTTTCAATTATGTTTAGAATCTTTTAGTTATATATGGCCGAATCCATCTCAAATCGAAGAGCCAAAGTATGCCTACCATACTGACCATTTTGGAATCAAAGTATTGCTGTTCTTCTCGAAAAATGATTCGACACGTATTTTTTCATTTTTCGATTGCACTAAAATGACATCCGGTTGGCAACGTCAAAAATTTTTTACAAAATCCTAACTTTCAAATTTTATTTTTCAAGGCATTTTCAAACAGCTGCTAATTTACGAATTGTTTAAGTTTTTGAGTAATCTATACGCGATCTTACTCAGATTAGCGCCTTCTTTCATGTCCTGCATGACATTTGCATAAAAAAAAAAAAAAATGCATAAGTTATGCAGTTTTTACTAAAAAATGCACTTTTTGGAAAAATGCATTTTTTCCAAACCCCCATGTTTTTTTTATAAAAATTTAGATGAAGATAGAGGGTGTTAATACCTACCAAATCGTGTATGTCGGATATTGTAGTTTTGCCCATAGAAAGAGAAAAAAAAAATACAATAAAATTTTCATTTATTACGACGGTAGTCAATAATAACACAGGCCCACAAAAAAAAATGTTTCTGGTTCTGGGATGGAGACTATTTTTTTCTTATGTATTTTTTTTCCGCTAAATCCGAATTCGTCGTTAAAAATAAGGTTTCGGCCGTAAGTTTTTAAGATAACCTCAAAAAACTGTCGAAAAGCAGTGTTGTGTGGTAAGAACTTGAGAAGAACAAAAAGATTATTTCCTTTACATCAAAAACACTTTGTTTTTATGTACTTTGGCCTTCTGAATCCGAATTTGCTATGGAAAAAGAGGTTTGACCGACGGGTTTCGGAGATAACCTCAAAAAACTGCTCAAAAATCTCATGCACAAGAACTAAATTGGCTTACGCTTGCGTATACGTTTGTCATCGAACGACCTATGCAAAGGATTTCTACGCCGCTTTTTGTTATTAGATTCTATTTTTCCACACCATATCATAAGCCTTCTCCATATCTAAGCAGACTGCTGCTAGATGTTGGTTTTCCCGAAATGCATTGGAGATGTTGGATTCGATTGTTATTAAACAATCGTTCGTTGACCGGTATTACCTGAATCCATGTTGGTCGTCCGATAATATATTGTTTTTCTCTAAAAACCATCGGAGCCTTTTATTTGTTATTTTTTATATTATTTTTCACATATAGCACGTGAGGTCTATAGGTTTATAGCCTTCAATGCTATTTTTGTTTTTTTCTGGCTTCGGGATAGGGATGCCTATGCATCTAGCCATTTATCAATATATTAGTAAGTGGGATAGTAAGTAGATAGAAAAATAGCATAATTTTTAAAAAACGGCACAAGTTGAGAGCTTAGAAATCGAAAAAATCGATTAAAATTTTGGAAATTCATTAAAAAAAAAAAAATTTAAAATAGCTTATTCTCACCTACTGGAAAAGTTAATTTTTTAATGCATAAAAACATTAAATTTTCAAAGAAAAAAATTATAATTTTTGAGACATTTACATTTTTAAAAAATTGTGATTTTTCAGTTTTTCATTAATAACTCTGTAAGATGAATCTTAATCATCAAAGTGAAAATTTCTCTAACACTAGATGAAATTCCTCACATTTTCAAAAAAAAGTCTCAAAAGGATGAAAATTGACAAAGTTACAGCAGTTTGAAAATTGAGGTACTTTTAAAATTTTGTAATCTCTATTTTTGCGTATGATATTGATTTGGCTGTGGAGTAAAAAAAAAAAAATTTTTAAGCAAAATCCCGAGACACGTGTCTTTATGATTTAGAATACAGTCTTATAGTTTTTAGGCGAAAAAAAAATTCGATCTGTGACAACATGTCTGAATTTGAATGGAATGAGCCTAACGTATTTAATCTTTTGGAAAACAATAAAATGTACATTTTTTAAATTTATAAAGAGTAAAAGCTTATGCTGTTTTTTTAAAGATTAATTCGATTGATTTATACTTTTACGTAGTTCTGTCAAAAGATTAAATTCATTACTTTACTCTTTTGAGGGTAATAAAATCACGTGATCGCACCTAAAGCCACCTTATATTGCGAATTTGAGAATCGTTCTGCAATATCCGACGATGCAGAATTTAGTTTTGAAAAATATTGCTTTTTCACAGAGAAAGTTATATAATAGTAAAAGAAATTTGTTAGTATATTGTGTGCCAATGGCCTAAAGTGGGCTTTTTTAGACCTGCTAGAGCAGCTCTATAGACTTCTATGCTCCTCCCAAGATGCGTAATATTATAGAAATTTCAAAATTGAGAAAGAATAATGGAAAATGGGGATGTGGTGGTAACTATGTAATTTTTTTATATAGGCTTTGACTTTTCGTAAATATCTGATAAAATTCTTATGAATTTTAGAAATAAAAAGAAGGCATAATAGTTATATAATTAAAATAATTTTCGTCCACACACGGGCGTAAAGTACGTAGGTTCTATAAAGAATTGTAGGAGTATGTGAGCTATTGCGCCTGTTAAGCGTTAATTAATACTTTATGCCCGCTAGCTCAATATTTTTGAAGTTACAACGTGGGCGTAAAATGTAATTTTACACGCAAGGTACTAAAAGTTCTATTATATCAGTCAAGTTAACTTATGGATACTTGACTACAATAAATTGATTTCAGTACTTTCTTGTGTTTAATTTGTATAGAAGAATGAACAAATTTGAATACATTTCTGAGAACAGTCATACAGTTGTTTCGGAGAATTATTTGCATTACTTGACTATCTGTAATTGATTTCACAACTTTCGTTTGTTTGATTTACAATGAACAATTTGAATGTACTTATGCCAGAACTAATATATGGAAAAAATTGTGATAAGCTAAATAGCATAGCTTTTTATTTCAGTATTTACAAAACTATTACAATCATGGTAATATGCATTGTCGATACACATACATGTGTATCGCTGTCGAAATCGCACATAAAATATTCCAAAAAATAAGTTGATTAAATGATAAATGATAGAGAAATACTTATCTAGTCAATCAATACGATGCAGATTAATAATAAATTAATAACAAATAAAGTAAATAAATAAACAATAATGCTAGCATACAGTAAATGACCGATTAAAGTCATTACTTGATAAAGTAGTGTGGACAAATTCATGTTATATACACATTATATTCCTGCACTACGGATCTAAATCTATTGTTGCTTGATAAGTGCCTTAGAGACGAGAGAAACGAGTTCCACAGGCCCTCACTATAGTAAAAATATGGACGACACATTTCAGTACGTACATAAGAAACGGTTTGTTTTTTCGACCCTCTCCTTCACGGATTTTCGATTTTATGTTCATTAAAGCAATCTAACAAGTAAATAGATGTGCAAATGTTGAGATTATAATGTTGAGATTATAATTGAGATTAGAAAATTAACCATAAGTTGACCAGAACATGGTTAATCATATTCTGGTTAACCATATTCTGGCCAACTTATGGTTAATTTTCTACCAGGGTATATAATATTAAACATACAAAATAATCGTAAAGCGTATCTATTTTAAAATAGTCAAGACTTTTCTGTGGGAAAGTTACAATCATTCCCCTTGGTAATAAATAGTATTCTATATGAGAAATTTAAATATCATTCATAATTTGTTCAGTTTCAGTTAGGTATTGGTTTCATACATCTTAGAACAATCTTCAACCATAAAAAAAATTAACACAGGTTTTTTTGTAGAAAGATGATTATTAAATAGTAGTTTTCGTGTCAAGGGCATAAAGTATAACTTTATGCCATAAGTGGGAATTATTGGATATATAGTAGTAGAAAATCAAATACAGAAGGTAGATTAGGTGTCCCAAAAAGAAATTTTTTTTTTACTAATTGAACTTACCGTAAATCGTAAAATTTTTGTGTATTTTCCATATACTTATTCTGAGAGTAATCGTTCAGTATCTAATCATGTGACGTTATTAGCAGGAAGAACCAAGCTTAATTTTTTCTGTATGTACGAAATTTTATTTTTATAAAACAAGTATTTTTGATACAAAGTTAAGTTTATAAATTTTAGAATGTGAGTCCAGTTGTTTCTTCAATCCAATGATAGTATTTGTTCACCTTAGTGTACACTGCAGGAAGTATTCTCAGTTTACAAGTGCTACCAGTGGCAATGATTCCATAGAGTTTACTACGAATAACACCAGGTCCACCAGAATCACCGAGGCACGCATTAACGTTTCTATTGCCCGCACAAAACATATTATCGGTTATGGGACTTGACTGGTAAACTCTTTCACAATCTTCTTGATTCAGTACAGGTACGTATGCAGCCTTCAAAATATCAGATACGCCCAGATCTACCTAAAAATAGTTAATTAAATTAACTAAAGAAATTCTAGAAAAAAAGAAAACCTTTCTCTGTAACGGATAAGAACTTACCCCTCTCCTTCCAAACCCAGAAATCCGGATCATTTCACCTTCTTTGAGAATATCGTCTGGCTTTGCAAGTTCTATTGGTCGTTGTTTATTATCAAATGTAATAGGCGCTTGAAGCTGGATAAAAAGTATAATGAAAATATTCGTGTTAGTCACAAATTCTTTGTTCTTAATCAAAAATTAAAATTTGTACTTTAATAATTGAAATTTATTTAACAAGTTTCGAAGTTGTATAAAACTATCATTACACACATTAAAATACTAACATTATCATGATATTATATCTATACTAAAATCCTTTCTAAGTAATTCACAGGTAAAATAAACATCTCCTATTATATTAAGAGGCTTCCGTGGTCTGTGGTCGTCAATCCCCCGCTTTATATGTTGTGTGTGTGTGTGTGTGTGTGTGTGTGTGTGTGTGTGTGTGTGTGTGTGTGTGTGTGTGTGTGTGTGTGTGTGTGCGCGCGTGTGTGTGTTATATACATGGCCCCTATATAAATATAGGGTTAAAAAAGGGTTAAGAAAAGGATTAAAAAAGGGCTAAGAAAACGGTTAAAAAGGGCTAAGAAAAGGGTTAAGAAAAGGGTTAAAAAGGGTTAAGAAAGGGGTTAAAAAGGGTTAAAAAGGTTAAGAAAAGGGTTCAGAAAAGGATTAAAAAGGGCTAAGAAAACGGTTAAAAAGGGTTAAGAAAAGGGTTAAGAAAGGGGTTAAAAAGGGTTAAGAAAGGGATTAAGAAAAGGGTTAAGAAGAGGGTTAAGCAATGGCTTAAGAAAAGGGTTAATTATATTATCTTCCGTTGATAACATTTTCTTCGGAATTTCAATTATTTCATTTTCTTTTTCATAATTATTCAAATATATACCATCTCCAATATTTAAAGTGGTTCTTTCATGAATCCCTAGTCAAAGCAGTGCTAAATGAAGAGGGTACCTAAAATTAAAAAAACCATAGTTGAAATGTGATTTATTTATTTAAAATGATAGAAATAGTCAATGTATTATAAATAAAGTGTATTTAACATGACTAAGATAACTTTTTTAACAAATTGTCGACATTTTAGAAACAGCACAATTATTGATAAAATATCATAATCTTTTTTGTTTCTTAACCGATTTTTTTAATTTTCAAGGTCTCGTTTTATTTCTTAAGTAATTTCATTTGGACTTGCCCCAGGAAAAATTTAAAATTATTCAAAACCAAGAAAGTTATAGCCAATTAAAAAGAAATATTTTTTTAACTCTGTGCATGAATTTATAAACAATTGGCTATAACTTTCTTGGTTTTGAATAATTTTAAATTTTTCCTGGGGCAAGTCCAAATGAAATTACTTAAGGAATAAAATGAGACCTTGAAAATTAAAATCGGTGAAGAAACAAAAAAGATTACGATGTTTTATCAATAATTGTTTGTGCTGTTTCTAAAATGTCGACAATTTGTTAAAAAAGTTATCTTAGTCATGTAAAATACACTTTATTTACAATACATTGACTATTTCTATCATTTTAAATAAATAAATCACATTTCAACTATGGTTTTTTTAATTTTAGGTACCCTCTTTATTTAGCACTGCTTTGACTAGGGATTCATGAAAGAACCACCTTAGTAGGCATTGTTTGAAGTTTTTTTCTCCATAGCAAACTAGGACATTTTCTTTAAAAAAAAAAGTTTAAAATTGTTTAATGCAAAAACGACTACGACATTTTCATTGCATTTAGCAGTGCTGTATCGATTTTTATCAAGATTTGAATTTCAAGTTATGTACATTTTAATATCATTAATTTTATTGTTTTTTTTATTACACTTCCGCTTAATTCTATAAATAGATATGAGTATCGAAAATCGATTAAATGCACTCAATGTTCGATGAAAACAGTAAAAATAAGACGTCTCCATTGATCTGTATTTAAATATTATATACGAAAACATAGATCAATAATATGTTGTATGTTAACGAATGTTTGACTTTTAAATAAGAAAAAATTTTTTATTCACGTATGTTTAATAATTCAATATTTTGATTAAAATCAATACTAAAAATCTTCTATCATTAAAACCCTTTCCGCTTTCCGAAAATCGAATCGCCCTATTGAGATCCTCAATTAATAATACAAATTTTCGTTATCACGCGCGCAAAGAGCTGTAGTAAACACAGCATTTTACTTAAGGTGGCGCAAATATAATGTTTTAATGCCGAGCGAGCGTTAGCGAACGAGGTTATACTGATAGTATTTAATTACCTTGAGTAAAGCAATGTCGTTGTCGTGGCCGTTGGTCGTGTAATTCGCATGTGTTATAATTCTCTCAACTCTGTTTAATATACCATAATGTAGTCTGTATCCACTGCCAGTTCGTACTGATAGACATATTTTATTTCTATTTTGCAATGAAGAGATTAATTTAATTTTTTGTAAGAAATTCTATTATATAGAAATACTTGATGTAATTATAAAAATTAAATGAAATCTTACTTGACACAATGTGCAGCAGTTATAACCCAATATTCATGTATAATAGTTGCACCGCATATGTTATGCCTTGCGATCCATATCACGCTAGCCTAAAAACAAATTTAAATACTTTCATCCTGAGAGCTATGGGCTTAAAGATTTATAATGAAATTATTATGTTGATATACAAGATATAAGGAGCTTTAATCAGATTCAACATTTTCTTAAATTATTTTGAAAAACTTTTAAATTTCTATAAACTATTTTGTATGAAATTTATTCAATACATAATGCGGTAAAGCAAGTGCGTCTATTAATATCGTTCATGGACTATTTTATTCAACAATATTAATAAATAAATCTATTAATAAATCTATCAAATAATCTATTAATTTTTTAACCAGTTACATTAAAGAAATTGCTGCAAAGAATGAATGTTACAAAATTTAGTTGATATTTATTTACGTGATATGGTACGCTGTTTATTCTAACATAAGTTCCTCCAAGAATTTTTTCTTCATGTGTTCCATTGTTATCTATTAGAAATTGAAATATAATATGTAATTGAAAAATTTATTTTAATCCACAAAAATATTATTTAAAATCTCTTTTACCTATATAGAAGCCGCTCGTGAAAGCGACACACAACAAAATACAGAAAACCTTCATGACTGCAATAAGTGAAAATGAAAAAAAAAAACCTTCATTATATACACCGATCTTATCAAATGATCATTAATAGAATTATAAATTAAAAATAAAGTAAACAAGTGTTGAAGTCAACTATTTCTTTCGTGCTATCTTTGGCTGGGTCACGATACTAGTGATATATTGAGCACATTTAGTGTCTATACAAAGCCCCTACACGGGACTTTCATACACGGAGAGAAATTTTAGAGTAAAAATTACCAAGGTGCCTTGGTAGCGCATGGACAGACTGTCAAAAGCCGTGTTATTCCCAGGTTTCTAATACAATTTATAAGTTTCCCAAAAAAAACTACCATAACCACTTAAAAAAAATACCAAATTATCTGAATAAAAATTACCAGAAACACTGGTAAAAATTGAGATCTAGTCATTTTTACAAGGTAACCTAAGAATTTTTACTAAGAAAACTAATAAATTTTACCAAATAACCTGGTATTTGTGTACTCGCGCATGCGCACTGCGCATTATTGTGTTTCAGAAGATTGATACTAGAGGCGTGCGCGACGTTAAAATGAAAACAATACACATATTTTCAGTAAGCAATAACGGCGATTCAAATGACTGTTGGTAACAGCTTCTGTGGCGCAGTCGGTAGAACGTCGGACTCTCAACCCAAAGATCGTCGGATCGAATCCCGCTTCCGTAAAAATTTTTTTCAGTTTAATGTTTTTTCATCATTGTTTCTGTTTCTATTTCTATATTAAAATACTATATATCCATCAATATGGATAAAAAAAGTTAATTTTTTTAATTTAAATTAACTAAAAAAAAATTTTACCAAGACACTTTGGTAAAAACTTTGAAATTGTCAGTCTGTCCATCCATTACCATAGAAACTGGTAATTTTGTCTCGAATATTTGTAATTTTCACTACAAAATTTCTCTCCGTGTAGCACTGCTAAGTTCTACACAAATAATATTAAGAAAAAATGTACACATATCAAAAAGCGCGGGAGCGCTTCGAAGGCAAATATAGAAGAAGCCTAGGAGTCGACCGTGCTATTCATTCTTTGAAATAGGCGCCCGATTTTTTTTTTTATTTACTGCGCTTTTAAATCGCTTTCAAATTAATTGAAATTAATGTGCAAGATACTTTTTTCATTATCCATTCAAACAAAAAAAGTTTTATGTAAAAAGACGTTCTCATGTTATAGAGATTTTAGCATTAAATTTTGGAGTGCGTCGCTCTGATTTCTCGATTCACAATTTTCATACTTTGGTTTTCTTCCGACTCGTATATATGTATATATAATATGCCGACGATTTGGTGGAAAAAGGTGTCAATTCAAATTTTCCTTGGAAAAGGTGTCAGTTCTAATTTTGGTTGAAAAAGGTGTCAGTTCAAATTTTGCTTGAAGAAGGTGTCAGTTCAGGAGCACTTTATTTTCCATAGATTTTGTTGTGGTACCACTACAACGTATTTTAGCTATCGTTAATTCGCGCGATACGTGTACCTACGTTTGTCTTTTCTGCATTCGACTCCGAGATTCGATATTTATTAGCTCCGCAAAGACTAGATTATCTCGAATTGCCTTGTCTTATAATGGAATGTGACAATACCTGTTATGTAATAAATACTTTTATACTCTACTCAAAAATCTTGCATAATGTTATTAGGAATAGGTCTTTCAGCTAGAACACAAAATTATAAATTAAAAAATAAAACTATATAATTTTAAAAGCGAATTAAAATATCGTTTGTTTTTGCTGTTAAAAAATACAAAATAGTTGAAAGTAAAATACTAGGAAATAATTATTAATTATTTTATTTTTCGGCCTTTTTCTAAATATCTAACAAAAGGGACAAAAAGCATACTTTCAATTTTGATCCACAAATCTCCTCTTATATGAAACAAAGTTGACTTTATCTATCATGTATCATCGTCATATTTTCATTTTTGATCCAGTGTTTATAAAATTGATTAGTTTTACAATAAAATTTTACACACACTGTAAAATCGGATTTTACATTCACTGTAAAATCGAATTTTATACACACTGTATAAAAAAATATCGTATGCGACATGTGCGTAATAATTTACGTATTGCGTAATAATTATAATTATATTAATTAGTGCATACACTTGTTTGATAATATACTATTTCAAAATCCCTTCTCCTTGTTTCTCTATATAATTTTCTCCCTATATATATGCGCGTTTTAAAAAAATGGGATTACATGTTAAAAGCGCTGCAGTTATATTCAATATATGAAAAATCAACAATATTTTGAAAAAAAATTGTCCAATTTTATTGATTCGAAGCGGAGATGAACATTTTGAAAACAAAATTCACATTCGCCATACGGCGAGGCGTAGGGCAAAGCAAGGAGAGCGCGCGCAACCTGGCCGTGCTATCTTTTATTTTTTAGGCACGACCGCTACTCGGGAGAGCCTTATAATTTCACCAGAGCGAAAATTGTAAGAATTCAAATACTGAAAAATTAATGTGTAAAAACCATGTTCCACTCAGAGCGAGTGCGTTTTAAGCGTTTTCTGAGATGTATGTATGTCTGTACGTCCGTATGTACTCAAGTTTCTCGATTATCTCAATGAATTTTCGACCGATTTCATTGGGATTGCGGGAAAATACTCCTCTAATTATACCTAACTGCTGGTTCTATATTGAGATAGATCGATGAAAAATTTTTCAAATGCGAGCACAAAGAAATATCTCAAAAAATCGATTTTTAAGCCTAATGTCTAGAAAAATTAATTTTAAGCTAATATGTACAAGTCTATCTGTTAAAACTAATTAAAATACAGCTTTTTTATGTTGAACACTTTTTTGTACGAGCAATATTTGCCAAGATAACTGCGAAAAATAGCCAAAACTGATCAAAAATGAATGATTTTCGGCTATAACTTCTCAGGATTTGATTTTACACAAAAATATTAAATACAAAAGTTGTAGATAATATTGAAACAAAACTTTTCTCCATTTAACATTTTTTTGTAAAATCAACTCCTGACGAGCTAGACTTATAAAAACGATTTTAAACGCCAAAATACACATAAAATGAACGATTTTCGGCTATAACTTGTCAGGATTTGATTTTTCACAAACATGTTTAATACAAAAGTTGTAGATAATATTAAAATAAAACTTTTTTCCATTTAACATTTTTGTGTAAAACCAATTCCTGACGAATTAGACTTATAAAAACGATTTTAAACGTCGACACATACATAAAATGGACGATTTTCGGCTAAAACTTGACAGGATTTGATTTTACACAAACATGTTCAATACAAAAGTTCTACATAATATTTAATCAAAACTTTTTCCCATTTAACATTTTCATATAAAATGGATTCCTGACCGCTTAGACCTATAAAAACGATTTTTAATGCCTATAAATACACCTGAAATAGTCGATTTTCGCTTATCATACAAGAATTTGACTTTCAATAAAACTGTTAAATACAAAGCATGTAGATATAGTTTAAACAAAACTTATTCCCAATTAACAATTTTATGTACAATAATTACTGGATCATCTAAACGTATAAACACGATTTTTAATACCCCAATACACGTATAGTGAATTTTCGCTTATTATTTCACAGAATTAGATTTACACAGAAGTATTCGATACAATAGCTCTAAATAAGATGGAAAAAATCGACATAACATTCCAAAGATAATATAATTACAAAAACATAATAATAAGATACAAAATTACATTTGATTACAATATTCAATGGGATAAACACATTAGAAGAATAATTAAAGAAACAAAATATCTATTTCCCTGTTTTCTACAAAAAGATTTTTAATAACAAATTTAAAAAATTTGATATAAGATTACCCAGCTTAACCTACTATGTTCCCAGGACCTAAGCGATTGAACTAAAAGAATCAAAATTATGTAATATTATATAAGTACATGTTAAAGGAATATCATATATACAAAAAAAAAACTTTTGTGTAATGTATGAGCTATAAATGTTGTAATATGGTAAATTTCAATGCATAAAGAATGCAATGTTCTAGCTGACTCAGTCTTACAGCATGTAGAAAACTATTAAATATGCAAGTCTCACTGGATAGAAGTCTGCGAAATACATAATGATGTATTTTAATACAACAGATACCCTGAAGCGAGTCCTTACACCCTGACTAAACTTAGAAATTAAATAGACAAGCTAATATTACCAGGGACAACTACCTACCCTTATCGCATTTAACAACACACACAGCACTTATATAATATTTCCCAGTTCCTGTTACCTATCCCCTCACACTTTAAAGCACTAACACTCGAAGATCACTTAGAGCTGCAGAAGTTGCAAAATAGGGCTAGACGGTCTAGGTTGGCACTACTCCATGGATGCCAGTCTGCTGAGAATCATCTAACAGCGATCCACTGTGTCAGTAGCCACACCACCTAGGAGGAAAGTACTGACAGAGACCGTCAATTGTGTTTCAATGTCAGGGAATGCCTCAGCCTAGGGATCAGCAAAGCGCATGAACAGCAGATCAGTTCCTATTCTGGGGGACAAGCGAGGAGAGTTGAGCACCTAAAAATCACATATGACTAATAAGTAGATAACTCAAAAAAACATACCATACAAAAGAAAAGTCTGCAGCAATGGCTGTTGTTCACTCACTGTACCAGCTTTCCTGTAACAACTAGAGGGGAAGAACTGGTGGAGACCTTAAACTGTTGTTTCACTGAAGACGCTGAAGACACAAGCAGCAGCTTAACTGTACACATAGTCACTAGTGTAAGAGCCAAACAAGGAAAGTTGAGCACCTAAAAACCACATATATTTAATAAATAGATGACTCAGACAACATTTACACACCCAAGAAACAGTCTGCAGCAGTGCCCGTTGTTTACACTACTCTCGCTGCCACAGATACCTGCAACAAGCGAAAGTACCATCAGCTCACCCATCAGAGAGGTTAGGAACAAGAAAATGTTTACTAAATCTGCTCTCTTAGTGTATATATATGCATATGTGCGCAAGTATTTTTTTGTAATTGAGATTGTATAGGTATATCTAGTTAGGAACACCCGTGAGTCCGTGAGCAGCTAGTTTTTTATTATTATTATATATTTAATTTTTTTTTTTATTATAAATATCGGAAGTGTTGCAATTTTCGCTTTTATAAAAATACAAGGTTCTCCTGAGTATTGCGGTCGTGCCTATTATGTAAAAACGAAGTTTTTACATAGGGAGGGGGCGGGCGACGAGTGAAGCGAGGAGCAGGTGTGTGTGGGGGCGCAGCCCCCCTAGTTATTACTTATGAATCCTTCATTTCTACAACTTCAAATTTCGAGAATTGGTAGTTTCAAATTTATACTCTCCAGTAAAAAAATTTATTCTGAAAAAATGCATTTTCCCGAGTATAAATTCATCCAGTCATGCCGTAATAATATTCAGGACCTGTACAGGGTACGGTAGGAGCGATCGTATCCAGGCACGTTACGCGGCGACACACAGTGGGCTCAATCAGACGAAAACTGGTAAAAATTCGTGATTCAAAATTCAAATCGATAAAAAATTTTGTTGTAAAGTGATTCTTGTAGGTATTCTGATTACCTATCAATCTTCGTTTCCCTCGACTGCTCTACATTTCATAATTTTTTGATAAATATCAGGAAAGTCAGCCGTAAAATGAAAAAATTTTGGATAACGTAAATCCACTTTTTCTAACGCGCGGTTTTCATGTTATATTCGTTCGTACCTACTTTTATGTGCAATATATGACTGAGAACTATAAAAGTTTCGAAGGTTAACACAAAAAAATTTTTATGTGCACATAAAATACGCACACTTATGGCGATATTTTACACGTAAGTATGATGTATCAACTTTTAACGTATTTTGTATATATATACACACACACACACACACACACACACACACACACACACACACACACACACACACACACACACACACACACACACACACACACACACACACACACACACACACACACACACACACACACACACACACACACATAAAATACGCACACTTATGGCGATATTTTACACGTAAGTATGATGTATCAACTTTTAATGTATTTTGTGTATATATATATATATATATATATATATATATATATATATATATATATATATATAAAATGATTTGTTGATAATTTCATGCGGTGAATTTATCGAGGAACGCTTGAGAAACAAAATAGTGTTTTTAATAAAAAAATCGAATAAAAAACAAAAATAATTCATGACTTTTTGTGATATTTTTCCTTATTTAGCAAATTTTAGGCTTTAATGTATATAATTTATATTTGAAAAATTTTTTCTGTTACTTAAAGCAACCTACTTTTGGATTTTACTATCACTTGTAATATAATATTTGAGCAATAGATTATATAGAATACTTTTTTAACGATCGTTTTCTTGGGTAAGAACTACCTTAAGTAGTTTGAATCAATAATAATTTCAAGATCTTATATCTCTACTATAAAAGAATATCGAGGAAGCTTTTTTTCTCACAATGCTTCTTAGTTCATAAACTTTTGTTTTCAATTTTACAAGTTGTGTAGCAATGATGAGTTATTAATTCAAGTGATTTCTAGTGATAATTTCAACAAATCCGAATGTTGAGAATAATATAATTAATGATTGGCTTATGGTGTGGGGCGCCAAATGTTTCAGAGGAGTCATCTATTCTGTAAATATTACAGTACATATGAGCCGTTTCATGTCAACTGACCCAGCGCCGCGCGCGAGCGCCAAATCATGCTATTTCTAACTCATGTTTATGATCCTAAAATGTAACTAAAAAAATTGTTTTATAAGCGTTTCCGACGTATTTTTTCCTCAGCTGTCCAATGATGTAGGCAGTTTTTCCGAAACTTTCCATTTTCACCTTCAAAAAGTACAAAACGTCTTATATCTCAAAAAGTGTATTTTTAATATTTTTTTTTGACCATTTAAATCGCGAAATCTGAGCATTTTTTACATAGGAAATGATTTTTTTCATAATTTGCTCAGGATGTTTTCTTCGAGAAATAGAACGTGAAAGAGTAGCGCAACGGCTCTCCTGCGCGCGGGACGTCGCGCGGGATGTCGCGTAAACTAGGCCTGTCTCGTTACCTAATAATCTTTCATAATCTTTACCTGTTCTTTCTAACTCTTTGTAATGTAAGAATAATATTTTATTGGCTTTTTTATAAAAAAAAAAACAGAGTTTCATAGCTAACAGCAATATAGTAACTATACTAACGCTTTTCTCTCAGTGCAGATAATTTTTCTTTGATTTTTCTAACAGTTTTTCTCGGGAAGATTTGATATTCAGAACTTAAAGAGGTTTTTTTGAGCTTCAATGTACTTTCATCAATTGGAATAATAGCATGGTATTGTAATGTGCCTGGTATGAATTTAGCCTTATCCAGTCTTGGTTTTAGTTTCAAGACAGTATCTTCACACTTTGAGAGAAAGGAAAGGTTATAGTCAACTTAATATCTTAACTATAAATATATTGAATTGAAAATCTGACCAACGATACGAATATTAATAGTTAAGATATGAGGATTATATGAAAGATACAGATAAGTTAGATAAAAACTTGATATCTTAATTATTGTATCAATCAATATACTCATGGTAAAGTAAGTGTAAACAATTGAAACAATAATAATTAAGAGATTCTTTAGCTTTTTTTTAATAAGTAAAAAAGCAGTAAAATATTTATGATTTATATAAAAAGAAAAATTATAAAGAAGTATTGGGGTGTTAATTTTTATCAATGAAAATAACTTATGCTTTTTAAGATACAAAAAGATAATAGATAAATAGATAAGTAGATTTTTGATAAATCATAATAAAAGTTATCAAATATATATTTTTTTAAACAAATTTTATTGTATGTCACGGTGACTGATTACAAACTTTCCTCCAGCGGTCTTGTGCATTTATGATTGAGGTTATGTATGCGGTTTGGTTATCATTCATACAAATGTTACTAATGAAACATAATTGCAATACATTTACCTGTAAGAGTAGACCAATGGTTCTCTAATCCGTACGATTTTAGTAAGTCTTCCATATTTATTTCAGTAAAAAACATACATGGGAGGAAATACCGGGCACACGCGGTCCGCGGAAAACGACGATATATATATGATACGTATATACAGGGTGTGTCAAAAGTTCCGGGACGGCCAGTTATCTCAGCGGGAATGCATTTTCGGAAAAAATGTTTCATACAAAAGATGTAGGATTTTTCCCTGGCTATCTGATGGTGACCTTGAATTTGACCTTGGGCTTGACCTTCAAGGTCATTTGAAGGTCAAGTCGAATTTTTTAAATGGGAAGCCCCCTTTTTTATTGCGGAAACCGAAAGAGGGAAAAATTCTCTTTCCACCGATATAAGATACATAAGGGGTCAAATGTGATCTAGAGGTCGTTTCAAGGTCAAGTCGGTAAAATGAGGTCAAATTGATCTTTGGCAGTCCATAGCATGGAAACTAAGGGCGTTGGGAAAAAACTTTCCATACGAAAGTTTCCGCAAATCTAATGGAGCATCTGATGGTGACCTTGAATTTGACCTTGGACTTGACCTTCAAGGTCATATGAATGTCAAGTCGAATTTTTTGAATGGGAACCCTCTTTTTGTTGCAGAAATGCGAGCCACGGACCCATGGGTTTTCGGGGTCGCTGAACCCGTATCTGGGGTCGGTTTGCCCCGCTGGATCGACCCAAGGTCGTTCCAAGGTCAAACTAGAAGGAATTGCAGAAGGTGCTTAAAACCACGGACCCATGGGTTTTCGGGGTCGCTGAACCCGTATCTGGGGTCGGTTTGCCCCGTTGGGTCGACCCAAGGTCGTTCCAAGGTCAAACCAGAAGGAATTGCAGAAGGTGCTTGAAACCACGAACCCATGGGTTTTCGGGGTCACTGAACCCGTATCTGGGGTCGGTTTGCCCCGTTGGGTCGACCCAAGGTCGTTCCAAGGTCAGCGGTGATTAGCCAGGTCCCAGGTCTGGGTTTTGATCCAGAAACGTTTGCACAAAAAATGTTTTTTAACGCCCTGATACACGAAATTCGATGGGGTGTCCAGATGATCGGAGTATAAGAACGTTGACCTTCAAATGACCTTCGGCTCACTTTTAACCCCGTATGTATCTTACACCCCTGGGAAGGTAAGTTTTCCCGCATTTCTGCAACAAAAAGAGGGTTCCCATTCAAAAAATTCGGCTTGACCTTTAAATGACCTTGAAAGTCAAGCCCAAGGTCAAATTCATGGTCACCATCAGATGCTCCATTCGATTTGCGGAAACTTTCGTATGGAAAGTTTTTTCCCAACGCCCTTAGTTTCCATGCTTTGGACTGCCCAAGATCAATTTGACCTCATTTTACCGACTTGACCTTGAAACGACCTCTAGATCACATTTGACCGCGTATGTATCTTATATCGTTGGAAAGAGAATTTTTCCCTCTTTCGGTTTGCGCAATAAAAAAGGAGGGTTCCCATTTAAAAAATTCGACTTGATCTTCAAATGACCTTGAAGGTTAAGCCCTAGGTCAAATTCAAGGTCACCACCAGATAGCCAGGGAAAAATCCTACATCTTTTGTATGAAATATTTTTTCCGAAAATGCATTCCGGCTGAGATAACTGGCCGTCCCGGAACTTTTGACACACCCTGTATACTCATGCACATCGCGCCACGCGCCACGGCGGCGCTTACCATAAGTTTATTTTGAAACTGATATCTTAACTATTAAGATACGAAAGGTTATTACAAACCGGTGCACATTAATATTTAAGTTTCCACAAGTATATGATAAATATGTACATTATTATAGTTAGAATTTAATAAAATAACTATAACCTTTTCAAGAAAAAACCGTTCAACGATATCAATATATTTATTATTAGAATTTTTTCTCTCAGTGCATATGATTCTTTACTGCTATAAAAAACTTTGGTTTCTTTGCAATAATCTTTCGCCCAGTTATAAAGCTTTTCTGGCGTTAAAAATATGATTATTAGAAGAAACTTGTAGACTCGCTCGTTTTGCACCTCTTTTTAGGTTGGCGCCTATACCATCGCATGCACCTTTATCATGCACCATGGAATAAAAATGCCACTCAGCTGGAACACCAACATCTTTCTCATGAAAAAGAAGATTTAGAAAATTAGACTTATTTTTAAAATGCTGACCTGCTCCATCAGTCAAATAATAGACTTTTTTTACTATGAATTTAGTTTTGAGGTAAGATTTTATAACTTTTTGATATTCATAAACCGCGACGGTATCATGGTTCAGATTATCAGAAATCACAGCGATGCTTACATGTTTGAGTTCATTATTTTCTTTATAATAAACTACAACTGTAAAAATAGTTGCTTGGTTGTTATTCCAATGAAAAGATTGTGTAGAATTTTGAACTACAAATGCGTAGTTTTCCGCAAAATCAAAACATACAATAAATTCTCCTTGGTGAAGGTTATTTTTTAAGTCACTTAAAAAAAGGGATTGATTCTTAAAATTAGCAAAAAAATCGTGAGATTTTAATTTTATCAATTTTTCTCCCAGTATGTCCATAAATTCATGAACATAGAAGCTATTGTACACCGATCTGTTTGAAACCATGATTCATAGTCTATTTGAAAAATATCACTTTCATCAAAACATTCAAGCAAATGTTTACGTAATATGGACATATTGGGGCAATCTAAACAGTTACCCAAATAGCATCTATCGTGTGCCTCATTACACATAATTGCTTGGATGCAATCGTGGTAGTTTTTAAGAGGCAATCTAGTATCTTTTGTTAAATTTTCTAGATCCATAGCACCTAGCATGAGCTTTACGTTTTCGTGATGTACACACACGCATACATTATGCGTACTACTACTTCCAGCTAAAACACAATGTGGTGGCCTCAACTGTGTAAATTTAATAAAACCAATATTAACGTGTTCATTTTCTTTTTTATATAAACTATACAGTTCATTTAAATTACCAAGCAGTAATCTTTTTTGAACATGTTCTCTTTTACTATTGCTCTGCTTAACAGATACGTAATCTTTTAAACCTGGCATAATTTGGCTTACATCATATTTTTCATAAAATGTTTTCACTGAATTTATAGTTTCAGCTGAAAGTAGTTTGCCACTTTTATTAGCAGGTATTGAAAAAATTTCACTTTTAGCTACTAAATTTTTTGCTTCGCGAGCTTCCCGTTCAGTGCTAGCGAATTCTCGCATAAGTCCCTACAAGACCAAAACTCAGGCGCAAGAGTTAGTAACTGAATTCTCTCTTGCTTATTTGTTGATTCTGAAATTTTTTTCTTTATTTGTTCAAGAACTGTAACACCACACGGTTAAAAATTTTGTGTAAAATATGAATCCTGTGTAATTTAAATTTTGTGTAAAATTTCTTGTGTAAACTTTTACACAATATTTGTGTAAAATGTACACAAGCGTGTGTAAAATTTTCAATTTGCACAAACTTTGTGTAATATATTCAATTTATACAAACTTTGTGTAATATGTTCAGTTTACACAAACTTTGTGTAAAATTTCAAATTGCGGAATTTGAAAGAAATGCACATAAGTCAAAATTTGTATTCAGCAGTCATTACAGAGCAATTCAATTTGTCTATTAATGAAATTATATATGTAGGAAACAATGTATTATTCCGCAATGCTTCGTTAAAATTAAATATATTTATTTGTATAACATTTGAAAAACCGCTGCCAATTCATTGGCAAGATGTTTCCTCAAACTAATTTATCGATTCATTTTTTAAATTAAAAAAACAAAAGTAAATTTTTCACAACAAAACTTTATTAATAAATAAAACTGTTTTCTTTGTGGTTCTTTGTTGTTTGTTAAACAATTTGACAGAATATAAAAAATATCTTTTTTGTTTTTTCATTTATGTATCCTATACAAACAATTAATTTTTGTTACAAAAAATTTTAAAGAAATACATTAGTTTGAGAAAGAAAAGTATGTATTGGCAATAATCTAATAAATATTTGTTTTGAAAAAGGTATTTAACTACTATCCTGCTCGACATAGTGGGTTAAAGTTAATCCATCATTGTAACAATCATACAAATATAATAACTTAGTTATACTTCTTAACAAAAGACAATGAATCGTTTTGAAACTTAACAGAGAGGTAGTTTTTTTCATATTTAAGAATCGATATTTTTATGAAATATTTTTATAAAATTTTTGCGAAATTAATATTTTGAAAGTCAATTATTATCGTTGCCCTAGTACACGTTGCCGAGGGACTCAATCTGAAGTTACTTTCTCAGGGATATGCCCTAGTACACAATAATTATTTTATTTATTAAATAAATGATATACAAATTAAATAGAACTATTGCATATTTTGCTCTAAAACTTTATATTTGTGTTTTGGTGCTAATTTGGAATGAGTAAAAAAATTTTGACCAACATAACTTCTTGAAAATTTAACACAATGTTGTACTCGATAAGTGTAATAAGTGGTAAAAATTTTGAGTCAATCAATCGAATATTCTTTTTAAAAATGCAAATATAAGAAATTTATAAAAAAATTTTAACCTCAAATATCTTTGGTCACAACGGTCAGTTTTTTTCGGCAAAGAACGGAATCCTTAGATATAAAAAAGCTAATTATATGCCAAATTTCAAAACGATTCGTTGACTTTTACTCCTGTTATCGTAAAGGAAAGAAAACGTATTTGTTTTCAAAAATAACTTTTTTCTCGGAAACAAATCAACATAACCTCTTGAAATTTTAACACAATATTGTACTCGATAAGTGGAATAAGTGGTAAAAATTTTGAGTGGAAAAAAGTTTTTGAGATATTAATTAAAGAAATATAAACCATATTTTCAATAATAACAAATGACAGACTAGATATAATTTAAATTTAAAAACAAGAAATTGTAGGTTATTTAAAGAACTTTTAATAAAAATTTAGTTTATTAAGTAATACTGACTGAAACAAATAAAAAAATCAAAATAACAAAAAATTTAAAATCGTTTTTTAGTTATAAAAAAAAAAAAAAAATCGGTAAAATCAAGAAGTAGGTTATGCTCTCTCTATTCTCCTCCGAACCGAAGAGAATAAGCCTTTTCCGATGTAAATCGGTCGATCGGTTCAAAAGTTATCGCCTGTACACAGAGACACACACACACACATACACACGCACGCACGCACGCACGCACATGACAATTTTTTTTATTAAAAACAACGGATTTTTGCGCCAAAAATCTTAAAACATGTTTTTGAAAATTTTTTGTTTCAAAAATTCTTGTCTTACAAAGCTTCCTCTTTGAGGAAGCAAAAAATTTACCAGTATTTGAAAGTTTTGCTGAATTATTCATAGAATGAGTTCAATGAACGATTTATTAGTTCATGTTATTTATTTATATTTTGAAAAGCCATCCAATGCAGTTTAATGCTCTTTTATCAAAGATAAAATTAGTAAGTAAATCAAATACGAATATTTTGTTTTTACTTCAATCTAAGAAATAGGCAAAAAATGTGAGAAAAAGCGTTTCATCATAGTCATTTATTAGCCAGTTTTACTAGCTATTCTAACTTCTTGGCCATTTCTTATAGATGAATTTCTACTAGAGTAATGGCTTATATCGAAGCGTCTTTAGCACACCGGACGGCCCGATTAGCACCGTTTCTCAGAATCGCCAGAAAAGGGACCAAAATCGGCGTGCACGGGCATTAATCGATTTCCCTGTCCTCTCCCAAAAAGTTTTGTGAAAAACGGCAGTTTACACAAGTTTGTTTGTAAAGCAGCGATTTTACACAAATTTTTGTGTAAAAGAGCGATTTTACACAAATTCTTGTGTCAAATTTTTACACAATGTTTGTGTACATCATTTACACAAATTTTTGTATTAAATAGGAACATTCATATTTTACACAAACTTTGTGTTAAATAGGCACATAATTTTAAGAGTGCAGCTTTATGATACTCATCGTTACACACTATTTTAGCTTTTTTAGCATCCGCTGGAGGTAAACTTGATTTATGTTTGTAAATTTGGCGTTGACAGTTAGAACAAATTTTTGCTTTTTCTGGTACTAAGGGATATGCGCTTCTTAAAGTTGTTGGAAAGTCGATCAAATCTTTTATTTTATATAAAGGGTGATCATTTTTATTTAAAGGATTTATGCATTTTAATTTCCAAGTTGAATCCATTTTAGTTGCTACAATAAACGAAAGAAATAACGAAACAAAGTGTTACCGATGATTTAATCATCAAATACACGAAAGACACTATGAAATCCAAGTTTATATATATGTGTGCGAATTCTGATCAAGATCGTACGATTACTTTTTGAGATATTTGATTTTGAAAATTTTCGTATTTTACAAAGTTATTTTCTTCGTCGCATGATAACTAGAAAAAACAAAAATTGGTTTAATCATGTTGAAATTTTGTGGAGATGTATAGTCTATATATTATCGTATAAGTCCTTTAGATAAAAGAATTATCTCGTGATTTTTAGAGATATTTAAGGTTAAAATTCTTTTACGGTTTTTTTCAAAATCGTAATTTCTCAATGATGACTTCATGTATCAGCTTGAAATTTATAGACTATTTTGTATGCGATATAGGCAATACTTGTGTAAAATTTCATCCAGATTATATGGTTATTTTTTTAAATGTTTGATATTTAAAATTTTAGTATTTTTGAAAATGACTTTCTTTACTGTCGGACAATATAACTACATTCAAATTGTTTTAATTTCTTTGAAATTTGGTGGAGATGTAGAGTTTGTATATTATTTATTAGAAGAATTCTTAGGGTAAAAGAATTCGTTTATGAATTTCAGAGATATTTGAGGTTAAAACTATTTTAACCCTCTTTTAAAATCGTAATTATTGCTTTTGTTTTGTAATAGTCATTTATTATTTTTAAGGTTAGAACCTTTTTCTTAGATCGGAAATTGCAGAAAGAGCACACAAATACGGACAGCATACTACTAGAGACACGTACCGTATGTGTGAAGTTTCACAAAGAAAATATAATTTGAAGTAAAGATTATTTAGGAATTTTAAAAGGTTTTGACGATAATATTACAATCAATTATTTTATTTATTTTTCACACATAATTTAAAAAAAAATCATACCTATTATTTTATTCATATTTTATACATAATTTAAAAATTAATACTTTTTAATCTTCATAAATGAATTTAATTATAATTATGTCATAAATTGTTGCAAAAATTATAAATTTTGTTATTAAAAATTCATTAAAGAAATAAGCAAATTAAGTTTGAGGAAGCCACGGGCCAATGAATTGACAGCGGTTTTTGCTTTTGGACCCGTCTGTATAGATATGAGTATAGTTTTCGTATTTTTGTTGGGTTTCGTTGAAGATTGAATTTATGGTTTCATTTTTAAATTGTTTTTGGTTATTTCGAACATATTATCTAAAATTTTTGGGCCCTTATATAGCCATGAAGAAAAATTTGTATTGGTTTCTCGAAAGTATTGGTTGTATTTCAGTATTTATTTGTTTCATATATTGTTGGAATCTTGCGTTAAAAAGTCCTATTTGACAGGGTTTGTCGTTTGTAGCGCTTTTTGTTGTTCTGTCAAAGATAATCTGATATATTGGGTTTCTGGGGGTGGTTGCAATTGATAGCGCATAGGAGAGGCTTAGTTCATTGCGCCTTATTTCCAGTGGCAGTTGATTTGCTTCACTTAGTATGGCTGATACTGAGTTTGTTCAAAAGGCTCCTAGGAATAGTCTTACGCCTGCATTATGTATTCGGTCGAGTGTCTTTAGCATGTGCGTTTTTGCAGAGTTTTAGACTATTGCGCCATAGTCTATTTTCAATCTTATCAGTGCTTTATATGTATTTATTATCACTTGGTATTCGGCTCCCCAGGTTTTGGAAGTTAGCGTTTTTAGGATATTTAATCTTTTTAGGCAGTCGTTTTTGACCATTTTGACGTGTGTATCCCATTTACGTTTTGTGTCAAATGTAAGACCAAGTATTTTTATTTTATCAACTATTTGGAGTTTTTGTTCGTTTAGTTTTAGTTTAAAATTTTCATTTCCGATATTTGTTTTAGAAAAGATTATTATCTTAGTTTTCGTTTGTGAGAATTTGTATCCTGATTTTTTTACGTATGAATTTAGTTTGTTTGGAGTATTTTGTGTAATTGTTGTGTTGTTTTTAAGTTTTCCCACTTGCGAAGATGGTGATATCATCGGCAAATATTGTATATTTTACAGGTTTGTCTATATTATTTGCTATGTCGTTGATGGCTATAAGGAAGAGAGTGACGCTGAGGACTGAGCCTTGTGGTACACCGTTTTTAATTTCGGTCTGGTCAGATAGAGATATCCCTTTACTCGTACATATGTAAATCTTTGTTTGAGGAAATTGTATATGAATTTGAGCATATTTCCTCCTATATGTAGTTCAGCTAAGATATGAATGATTCTATTTTTCCACACCATATCGTAAGCCTTCTCCATATCTAAGCAGACTGCTGCTAGATGTTGGTTTTCCGAAATGCATTGGAGATGTTGGATTCAATTGTTATTAAACAATCGTTCGTTGACCGGTATTACCTGAATCCATGTTGGCCGTCCGATATATGTTGTTTTTCTCTAAAAACCATCGGAGCCTTTTATTTATTATTTTTTACATTATTTTTCACATACAGCACGTGAGGGCTATAAGTCTATAGGTTTATAGCCTTCAGTGCTATTTTTGTTTTTTTCTGGCTTCGGGATAGGGATGCCTATTGCATCTAACCATTTTTGCGGGAAGGTGTTTTTTGTCCATATTGTATTAAATAGTTTTGCGATGTATTTTAAGCCGTTATTCATTAAATTTTTTCGAAAGGCGTTAGGTATTTTGTCTGGTTCAGGACTTGAGTTATTGCATGTTTTTAGTGTGTTTTGTAATTCTGTTAGTTGTATTGGTCCATTTAGGCAGTCTGTATCGGGCCTTATTTGTATATTTTCAAGATTTGTTGGGTTTCTTTCTGTTTGTTTTTTATGTTGGAGAAAATCTCGGTCAAAATTTGTGTCACTTGAGTTTTTGGCTTGAGTGTTAGCTATTTCTTCTGGGTTTGATATAATTGTATCACTGTTTAAAATTATTTGTAAAATTTCGTTTTGTCTTCTTTTTATTTATTGAGCTGATTTTAGTCCACATTTCCTCGCTGGGTGTGTTTTTTTAGTGTTGAAATATATTCAATCCACGATTCTTTCTTGTTTTTTTTAATGATTTGTCTTGTGTGTGTACGTTTTGTTATAAATTCATTTTTGTTGTCGTAAGTTTTCTTTTTTTTGTATCTATTATAAGCTTTTTTCGATTCTTTAATTGTTTGTTCGCATTGGTCGTTCCACCAAGGTACATAGTTTTTTCTTGGTTATTGTTTGTTCTTGGTATAGACTTTTTGGCTGCATCGATGATAAGCGTTTCGAATTTTTCTATTAGTTGATATTATCGGGATTTGCTGTTTCTGGGTCCTCTAGTTGATCTAGTGTTTGGTCAATGATTTGTTTATATTTTTTCCAGTTTGCTTTTTTATATTTCCATCTTTTTTCGTTGAAAGGACCATTTGTGAATTCGCTTTCGATATTAATATGTATAGGGAAATGATCACTATTGTGGAGTTCTTTGTTGACTGCCCATTTAATTATATCTGCTATACTCGGTGACAAAAGGTTAAATCAATCGAGCTGAATGTTGCGTTTGAAACATTGAAATGTGTTGCCGCCAGAGTGTTTATCAATTTTAGATCGTGTTCAAGGTGTATGTTTTCTATTTTTTCCCTCTTTGATCAATTTTATAGGACCCCCATAAAGTGTGGAGACTGTTGAAGTCTCCTAGTACAATATAAGGCTTTGGTAATTGTGCTATGAGGTTAGAGAGATCTCTTGGTCTTGGAGTTCGTAGTTGTTTAGTATATATGTGTTACAAATACAGATTTTTGTGAGTTTAGTGTTATAGAGGTTGTAATTACTTCTAGGTTACTTTGGATTTTTATTTCTTCGGTGTTTAGGTTTCGTTTTATGTAGGTTGCCACGCCTCCGCCTGAAGATAGACAATCTATAAGTCTTGTAGATTTTTTAATTTTACACATGAATAATTTTTGAAATTTTTTTTCTTGGGTGCAGATGATGTAATTAATTAATTTATTAATTCTTTTCTTTTCTAAATGGCATATGATTGTCGCATCTTACTTTTCACGGTTTGAGGCACTTTGACAGGTGAGGTTTTTAATTTTATAGTACATTGCGATACGGGAGTGGAAGGGGATTATTTACCGCATGAGACGTTTTTCGCACGAGCGAAGCGAGTGAGAAAAGTCGAATGCGGTAAAAATCATCTTACGCACCAGTGTCGTACAGTATGTTATACGACGAGAGCCGAATAATCATATTAAAGTTATAACTTTGAGGTTAGAGTGGTATAAAATAACTTCAAATCTTATTAAGTTCATTTACAAAAATCTCGCTATTATTAAAAATTTCTTCACTATACTGATAATTGGCGTAGAAACTGAAGATTCTTGACTACTTAAATTTAGTGCAAATAAACATTGAATAATCGCTATAAATTTACGTATAATTGATCAAAAAACCTGCCTGGCGATTTATTTTAAAGTTTCTCCTTTAGTTTATCAATATATTAGTAAGTGGGATAGTAAGTAGATAGAAAAATAGCATAATTTTTAAAAAACGGCACGAGTTGAGAGCTTAGAAATCGAAAAAATCCATTAAAATTTTGGAAATTCATTAAATAAAAAATAACGTATTCTCACCTACTAGAAAAGTTAGTTTTTTAATGCATAAAAACATATTAAATTTTCAGAGAAAAAAGTTATAGTTTTTGAGATATTTACATTTTTAAAAAATTGTCATTTTTCAGTTTTTCATTAATAACTCTGTAAGATGAATCTTAATCATCAAATTGAAAATTTCTTTTAAAACTAGATGAAATTCGTCACATTTTGAAAAAAAGTCTTAAAAGGATGAAAATTGACAAAGTTACAGCAGTTTGAAAATTGGGAGTAAAAAAAAAGAAATTTTTTAAGCAAAATCCCGAGACACGTGTCTTTATGATTTAGAATACAGTCTTATAGTTTTTAGTCGAAAAAAAAAATTCGATCTGTGACAACATGTCTGAATTTAAATGCTTTTTGAATTTAAAAGCTTATGCTGTTTTTTCTAAAGATTAATTTGATTGATTTATACTTTTACGTAGTTCTGTTTATTACCCTCAAAAGAGTAAACTAATGAATTTAATCTTTTGACAGAACCACGTAAAAGTATAAATCAATCAAATTAATCTTTAGAAAAAACAGCATAAGCTTTTACTCTTTATAAAGTTAAAAAATGTACGTTTTATTCTTTGCCAAAAGATTAAATACATTAGGCTGATTCCATTCAAATTCAGACGTGTTGTCACAGATCGAATTTTTTTTTCGCCTAAAAACTATAAGACTGTATTCTAAATCATAAAGACACGTACCTCGGGATTTTGCTTAAAAGAAATTTTTTTTACTCCACAGTCAAATCAATATTAGACGCAAAAATAGAAATTACAAAATTTTAAAAGTACCTCAATTTTCAAACTGCTGTAACTTTGTCAATTTTCATCCTTTTCCTCCTATCGGCTCTCCTCGGCTTCGCCTCGATCGACAATTACATGTGATCTGAGACATTTCTTATTTTACTGGCCTAGGTATGTAATATACTATTGTTCGATAACATTTTTTTTAATTCTATTTTTAAAACTCTTCAAAATGTTTTTTTAACCAAAGTTGACCAAGCTAATTGAAAAACCGCTGCCAATTCATTGGCACGTAGCTTGCTCCAAATTAATGTATCGTTCCTATATGTATAGTATATATTTTAAATATAAAATATTTTCATTCATTATACTTTTTTTTCAATGATTTAATAATTCATTAATATTTAAAAAATTGCATATTTTTTCTTATCATTGAAATTATTTGTTATTTGACTTATTTTATTGAAAAAAAAAAATAATATTTTAAAATATAAAATTAAAAAATTACTATCTACTCTGAGATCAACTCACTCATATTTTCAAAATCATATATAATAACTCCATGTTTTACATTATAAATATATTATTATTCAACAATTGTGTATCTTTATTATAAATAATTGTGTACATATTTTTTTAATGGTTCGTTATAATTTTCGTTATCCTCTTCTTTTATTTTCAATAAAATATCGTTGATTGTTGATTTTATCATTTCTTACACCATCTTAATAAAAAAAAAGCAAATAAAATATTATGTAAACACAAATATCAGTGGCAGCTAATAAAAACATTTACATAACTTTGTAAAGGCAAGATGAGTGTATATATAATTATATGCCCATGAACCATAAACGTTTAAACTTTAAAATATTTATCTCAAAATTGTGTGAGGGTAATTCTTAGTATAATCACGATTATTCGAAAAATTAGTTCAAACAAGTTTAAACTTTAAAATTTGTATCTCAAAATTGAGTGAGGGTAATTCTTACTATATTCACTTCTTAAATCGCGATTATTCAAAAAATTAGTTCAAACTCAAATATAATTTAAGAACAATATTCTGCTTCTGTTTGATAATTATATACTAATTTAAAGCAAAATTTTGGCTTACATTTTACAACATTGACATTCTAACTACAAGTAATACTGTTGGTCCATTGCATTATAATTATAAAATATCGTTAATTTTCTACCAAGGTTGTTGGATATGATTTTCTTTGATATAATCCATTTTAAATTATCAAAGAAGTATCGATCTTTATTTAAAATATTAATTGATGCAATAATGTTATGATTTTAACAGTTGTGCTGTGCCTCTAATGTTTCCCAAAAATTGCAATATGCTTACCAGGACCGTGATGATCATAATAGTAGTAATTCAGTATATAGCAGTCACTAATACCACTATAAATAAACAAATAAATATTAATTAATCTCTACTGTTAGCAAGAAATTTTCTGTACCGATCTCTGATACATAAAGTTGGAGAATATAAGTCACATTTTATTAATGTATGGAAAGGCAGGAATTAAGTTTTATATCTTTAATAGATAAAAGTGACAACTACCTTACCATCAGATAATAATTATCATCACATACACTTATCAATTTATATATTATGCGTTGTTAACTAATAAAGATAAGAGAAGATGATAACACTTTCAAATCCACGAAATAAATATTACAATATATTATTAACAACAATTCAAACAATAATTTATTTTACTTCATAATAAATATTCTTTCAGCTGCTTTTAACATTTATTTAACAAATATTTAAGAATAATTTTTCTAGCTCATCACTACCCAAACAAAAACGTAAGTAGCTCAAACAATACTCAATAACACGCAAAGTACCATCCCATCAAAACCCCAAGCCACCTCCTCACTAAACCCAACCGCAGATCTTGAACCAGCGGGAACAAAGGATTCTCTCCTTCTACTTGAACCAAAAGCGCCCCGCCAGTGAATTTCCTCCTCGGGGCGGCAGGTGGTGTATACTCGCGCCTCCACCACCGCGACGACCTTTCACTTCCCTCCACCAATCAGCAGATGTCGACACGCTACTCGCTCGCGATCCTCCGCCGTGCAATGCAGCAGCACAGCCGTCCACTGCGCAAGACTTTGCGCGCACGCTCCCCATTGACCAGTTCTCTCTCTCTCCGTCCTTCTCCTGCGCTCGCGCAAGAGTCTAGCGTGTGCCCCCGACTCTATAGTAGCGCGAGCGAGCGAGCGGATAGTACTGTACGGTGCCTTCGAGACGGACAGTCCGTCTGGTGCGTCGTCTGCGTATAGGTTCTTTGCTCGTGAGACAGCCGACGACAGGCACACATTTTTCCTTCTGCTGCTGCTGCTCCGTTAATAAATACTATCGTTCGCTGTATCGCGTGATACACGCACGCACACCCACACATAACCCAGCCTTTTCGCGCTCTTCGGCCAGTTCGAATAGTTCGGAGAGGGGGGGGAACGCGGCGCACAGCGGCTACTCCCTGCATACATAGGAAGTTCGGAAGAGGAAGAGCAAGAGAGGGAGACGAGAAAAGCTGCAACTGTTCTTCGGCTCTTCGAGGTTTCCTGCTGCGTCGTCGTTGTCGTCTACTTCGTCGTCCGCTAGGGAATCAGCGACAAGGTAAGAAAGGAGCGACAGTGTGAACGAGAGCGAGAGAGAGTGAGTCAGTACGAACGAGTAAGAGAGAGAGCGCGAGAGCTATGTGTGTATATAGACACACGCGCGCGCGCTCGAGAGCGAGAACGACGTCGATCGCTCCCCCTCTGTCACACTTACACACCCGTACATATATGTATATATATAACGCGACTGTCTTTCTATATATGCCGTGCACAACTATATATACACACTTTGTTAAATATATCTATATTCACGCACGCGGGCGGCCGACATACACCGCGTCGTCGCCATCGGCGTCGTCACCACTGCTGCTGCTGCTTTTTTCTCTGTATCTATATCTCTCTTGCGTATTACACCGCTCTCTGTGCCTGTGTGTGTGTGTGTGTGTTCATAGTACACCGCTGTGTGCGCGCGTGCAGTTCGGCACTTGCGTCTCTGTGTGTCTGTATATATACTACATATATGCGCGCGAGAGAGAGAGTGAGTGTGTTCCACAAAGGCGCCCAGCTAGTATGAAATCGATCGGTGCGGAATTTCCCTTTATATACACGTACATGCACATATATATAGCGGCTATCGTCGTCGTCGTCGTCGTCGCGATTGCATTAGAATATTTTTCTAATTCTCTCCCGGGCGGTAAAATGTCGTGTGGGAGGAGGAGGCGGCGGATTTTTCGGGCGATCGATCGGCTCTGCCGAGGGTAGTTCTCGATGTGTGTCTGTGTGGGGGTAGTGTAGGGCGCCGCGGACGAGAGCGCGCGCGATTTAGAGGGAGCATTGATTATTGACGCCGCGCCAGTGTGGCGAACCAGGTTGCCGCGCCGGAGTTGGTAGCGAGAGAGGCGAAAGGGTTGGTTCTTCGTGGCTGAGGGCCGGTGGGTCGCGGTTGCGCTTTACGAGTGTAATTTGGTCTTTGATATCGATCGTATAAACCGTAGTTATAAAAAGTATATAATGCTGGAATAAGCCGGGATTATGAGCGTTAATATCGATCGGCTGGAAATACGATTCGTGACATCCGTGTATTGTTGAAAATAATAATAACGACTTGAACAAAACGGAAGTCTCTTTTATAAAAAGAGAAATAAGTTTTTTTTTATTAACTATAATTAAGTCATTTCCACAGTCATATCATCACGATCCGTATGTACGTACGCCAAGGTTACAAAGGTCCATTGTTCGGCCGACAAACTGCGTTACTATCCAGCGCGATCAGCCTCTTTTCATATGTAATTCAGAATAGTTTGGCTATGTGGATCAATGCAGTTTCATTCGTCACAGCGTCAATCGCTACAGCGCTGACCCGCGCGTAGGATCTATAGCCGCACGCTCATTATTTTTTCATTTCAATGCATTTAGCGAGTGCGCCAACCAGAAAATTAAAATTTCACCTCTCGCTTGGTTGTAAAAGAAATTTCCTTTTCTGAAAAAAAAAATTCCATTTCACGAGGAAAAAATTATCGTACAGGTTGAAATTATAAAAATAATATTTGCAATTGGTTGTTAACTGCGTCTAAAAGGCAAAATCGTTTTAATCGATGAATCATAAAAGTTTAATACTTCTGGATGTGTGCAGAAGTGTGATAGAATGAATAAAGTTTTTACCTGTTAAAACAAACCACAATTTTGTTTACGTAATGTTTTCTATTTTAATTTGCTTTTGTTTTTATCAAATAACTTCTTAGTATAGTTGACACATAAAAATTCTTCTTCAAATGATTTGTGCTACGCTCTTACTTCTAACTATAATTTGCGATAGTATACAAAACTGTATTTAAAATACCGATAAAAATACGAAAGATGCTAATTGCTGACTAATATTGTGATAAAAATCGAGATACTATGTTTCTATACGATATGAGAAAGTCGTTCGTAAATACTACTGATACACGCAGGCGGCAATTCAGTTGCCACACACGATAAATTCATTAACAATAAAAGTTACAATTTCATTAACAAAAATCATCATAAACATATAACTTATTGTCAACACAACCGTAGCCTACTTATCACCAAAATACTTTTATCTAATTAAAAAAAAAAAAACTAGTAAACAATGACATCTCTGATAACGATTCATCGCGACCTCATCTCACCTTGGCTCCTATCGAAAAGAGAAACTTCTGCACTCCGACAATTCCTATCTCACTTTCTCATTATCACCCACAAATCTCTCTCTCTCCGCTTAGCTTCGACACTCTCGCGCGACATGTTTGTTCAATCATACGAATTCGGAGTCTCTCGCGTACGCTCTGAACTCTCCAGGCGCTCGCGCGCGTTCCACCGCTGTCTAGTTAAAACCGGTTCCCCACTAACACCCGGAGAACGGCGCGCGCTACACTACCACCGGCTGCTCTAATCAAAGTGAAGCTTTCGCAAACAACGAGCCTTATTCCCACCTCCGTCTCCTCTTCTCTACTTTCTTCTTTCCGATTCGGAATAATGCCGCGAGCGGCTGGCTCGTTCGAGGGGCTCTGCAAGCCGGGTTATCGAGCGAGGAGAGAGAGAGAGAGAGCTTTCGCCCCTGTTTCTCGCTGCCACGGCGAGCGAGCGAGCGAGTACCCGTGCAAAGACCTTTAACCTAGTTTAATCAGGGTGGATCAAGGGCCTCGTTCCATAATTTCGTCGAGTGAGCGGTAGGTTGGACAATACGAGGGTTTAAGGATTTCTTTTTGAACTGGTAGATTGATTTTTGGATTTTAGATTGACGAGTTCTGTCGTTATGTTCTGCGGTGTCTGAGTCGTCGTTGCGATTCTTTAGCGTCTTATCTGTAGTGTCGAGCGGTAATGAAGTTTCCCCGAGACGTTTTTATACCGGCCATAAGAGCGCCGTGATTAATTCGCCTCATTACCATTTTAGAAACGCAGCCTGGGTGGTAAAGCTTTCAATCCACAACGTTGTAAAACTCCGCAAGATAAATGTTCTCATTGAAATCGGGAGCAGAACTGAAAGACACTAAATCCTCGTGTAATCTCCTTGAAAATCGGCGAAAACATCCTACTTTCGCGTCCCTCCATACCATCGGAAATTTGAAATTCAATCGTCCCTAAAACTGTTTATGCTCGGGAGGAAAATCAGAAAGACGCGGCGAATAGCAAGAGGAAGTTCGAATTTCAGCGCGCGCGCGCGATTATGTGTGATTACAAAAGCTAGACAAGTAGTCAGATCTTATCATGCCTGAGTCATGTTTGGGAACACGTCACAGCCCGGCATTCATTATCGCCCGCTCGAATGAGATTCGGCTCGAGCAGACCCGCAGTCTCACGAGTGCTTTTCCCTCGACCGTTTCACCTTCTTCTGCAATCTTCTCTTGATTAAATTTTTATAAAAAATCCTTACGATTTACGATTTCGAGTTAGGTCATGGATGATCAGAAATTTTAAAAGCTGTTTCACCTAGAAGCGCGCTATTCCAAGCCTATATAGATAATTCTGTCTACTTTGTTTTTTGAGATTTATAGAGACAAAGTGGCATTCATTACAGTCATCTTTAACATTCCCAACTTTTTCATGCATTTTTCCAGCAGGTAACTCCAAATATGAAGCTCCAACGCTGGGCCGAACAAAAATTCTTTCTACTCCACTCTGCATCCGCATCCATTCCGCTCGAGCTACCAAAAACAACCGCTCTGAGTATAAAAAACACTCGGGCATCACAAATGCGGCGCGTCGCAGAAGAGGAGAGAAGAAGTTCGAGTCTTGGCCTGACTCTCTCGCACCGCTGCACGCGGCGTCGAGGGGTGATAGGCCCGAGTTAACCTCGATTCCACGCGCGAGCGTGTGCGGCACATAGCTCGGCCGAGCTTGCAACTACCCACCGCCTACAACGTTTATACGTGAAAGATCAATACGAAAAATACACCTGGGCAAGCTTTTCCGAGATGCATCGCGTATAATTACCGAGAATTCTCGACACTCCCACAGGCTTGTATATTTTCCGCTGAAGTATGCGGCGGGCCGGATGATTTCGCGGAATGTAGGTTAGTCGCGACGATGATTATTGTTGTTGCCGGGCGGGCCGGCGCGCGGGGGTGGCGGGAATTATTTATGCGCGCGGGTGTGCGATTGGAAGCGATATAGCGGGAGGGAGAGAGCGCGGTAGTATAACGTCGTGAATGATGAATTGTCGCTAATGCTTAACGGGGACGGTTATTTTATAGCCCCCGGTGCTCGGGGTATATTGCAATAACTGAGTTTCGCGCGAAGTAAATTGATATGGGCGATTATTAATTTTAGATTTGGTGAATTTTTAAAACCGAAGGGTTGTTGGATGTAATTCGTGAAATTTGTGGACAGTTCGTGACTTTGCTGTTATTTGTTAATAATAAAACACAAGTTTAGTACCGATTATACTTTCTCCAAGTATTAGTTTATAAAACATTCATACATTTTAGTGATTTGTTGAATGGATTCGGATCCGAAGTGAATTGAAAAGTTCCAAATAAACGATTTCAGTCCATGTATCGTTATTGCAACCAAGAAAATACCCTATAACAGACTGGCCACTGAATAATAATATCTTCAGGGAACTTTCAATATTCAAGGCGCGCTTCGCATCTATAACTATCTTCAACTTCATCTCTATTTTCATATCGGAATCTGCTCGATTGAATATCAATGCAAAGAGGACCATACCGCGCGCTGAAATAACAAAACCCTCAGCAGCACTGCCGTCTCTCCCTTTCCTTCTCGTTACCCATCCACCCTGGCACATAGTCTCTTCGATATTCCGGGCGTTAACTATTCCGCGAGCCGTAAAAAAGAAATCCCGACGACGTTTACATAACGAAATCAAGAAACGAGGTGAAGCTGCCGTGCCTCGCCGAGAGAGAGAGAGAGAGAGAGAGAGAGAGAGAGAGAGAGAGAGAGAGAGAGAGAGAGAGAGAGAGAAGATGCCGCCGCGGCGGCGCGAAGGTGGAACCGGAATGAACCGGAAGGAAACCAGCGATTTCCCGCGTCTGAGGGCAATCGATAAAGTAAAAGAGAGCACGAGCGCAGCTGTAGCGAGCGAGAGAGCAGAAAGTTCGAGGTCATCCTCTCTCTCTCTCTCTCTCTCTTCTCTCTGTACGCGTTCTTCTTCTTCTTCTTCTACTTCAGCGGTGGAATCGAGTTACGCCGACAAAAGTTTTCACCCGGCTGCGCGAAAATTATGATCTTAATGGGGGCGCGCGAGCGGAGTTATGGAAAGGCTCTCTACTGCAAGGACGGGCATGGCAGTGTAGTAGCTGCTGCTACTGCTGTGGAGAGCGAAAAGCTTGTTTCGTACCGTTTCCGCGGAAAATTGCTTTTTAACACTCGATGCGCTTTTCGGGAGAGCACGAGATAGAGTTGTTGCGTCGAGTTTCGAGTATGGTGTAGTAGTTCGATTGCGAGGTCGTTCCAGAAATGGTGGAGTGGGAATACGTCGATGTTCAGGAAGGAGTGTATGATTTTATGGTGATTTGGCTGGGGAGAATGAGTCTTGAGCTTGTTACATTTAAATGTCCAATTCTTGACAATCAGATGTTATCTTTCGATTATAAAACCAGCTTGCGTTCTGAAAGACAATGTTCTTTCTTGAAATTGAAATCAATTCAATTTCACCTTGCAAAACTACGTCACTTCGAAGGGAAGTAGATCAATCATCGTTGCGAAAATATTTTTCATTTCGTCAGAGTTACTTTCTGCGATACAGAGGTATTCATCTTCTTTCAAAGGAAAATATCGATAGATCGAACGAGAGAAAATTCTTCTCATCATCAATAAATTCCTGTCCACGGCCAAGGATCATTTATCGAATATCGAAGGACCCGAGATCGAGTTCCAATATGCCATTGAAAAATTCATTGTTGGAAGTAGATCATACTCCGCACGTTTGAATTGCAAAATCAAGCGACAAACGCGCTTCACAGTCCCTCGCAGTCAGCGAAACAGAAGTCCGTCAGTATTTATTTATCGACGGGTAACAATAGAGCTGAGAGCGCGGTAATTTGATGAGTTAATATAGCGGTAGCGTGTTACGCGGTCTTAAAAAAGATTTATACACGCCACTATATTTTTTATTGCAAATCGTTAAGCGCTGACATTGTAAATTTCGCGTTCTTCAAAATTAATTTGTATATCTTGATAATGTATCCAACGAGAGCGGCCTCGACATTTATTCAATAAACTTTTCGAAGTGCTGGCGCGTATATCAAACTTTATTAATTAATACTTTTACGATCGTAATTGACGCGTTGATAAATTTGGCATGGTGTGGTTTGTGCACATAAGAATTATGCACATATTTATTGTGCACACTTTAGCATTGGAGTATACACATAGATATAGATATACACCAATGCTAAAGTGTGCACAATAAATATGTGCATAATTCTTATGTGCACAAACCACACCATGCCATAAATTTTGTTAATTATTTTAACCCTTTCGTACCGAGACCCCTTTCCCGGAGAAAAAGTGACTTTTTTTATATACTATAATTGCGGAGGCTTTAACTAAGATCAATCGACAGTTTTTTTTCTCCAAAGGTGTCGATAAGTACTATTTTCCAAGTGGGTCCTGGAGGACCCATACAACCCATAGCCGCCAATAGAATTATTTTATTGAACTCGGATAGTGATGAATTCTTAGTACGTTGTCTCATTAACAAGATCCACCACTCAGAATAAAACAAAAATAACCACTAACCTTTTTTTTTTATTCTAAAATAAACCATTCATGATCCGAAGTTTCGTCAAATCCCAATTTTGATCGCCGAGCCCTTTTTTAATGTACTAAACAAAACGGAAAAAAAACAAAAAAAAATTCATTTTAATGGTCAGAGGGGCTTCTTCTTGAATAAGAGAATGCGACTAAATAAGTAGATTTAAAAAATTATTTAATTTCAGATTTCTACAGCATGTTGAACAAAGTGGGTCCTACAGGACACATGCCGTACGAAAGGGTTAAATAACTAAGTTAATAGCTTTTCGGATGAAATTTCTGGCTATCTTCCACAAATGTTTGCGTAATTACGTTAAGGTTAATGCAATTTTAAACTAAATTCACAAATTTTCTCGTTACCCTTAAAATATTATCTCGCCGTTATCGCAGTTCCAACACATTTTCCCGTTTTTCTCAAATTTGCATCGAAAAAATAATCAAACAGTCGCTTGAAAATTTCCATTTACTTCGTCTAAATTAACTTGGCTCGAATCTCCCAAGATTAGCGCAAAACTCATAAGAAAATCTGGCTTAAACCCGTATAAAATCAGCTCTAACGCCCATGACTAATCCCGCGATAAACTTATCCTCCTCCCCTCCTCCTCTTCCTTTGCACTCCGCCTCGCAGTATCGAGAAGAGTCAATCGCTTTGTCTATATGCAAACTCGCGATTACGAATCTACTATTAGGGAGAACTAAAAAAACCCGCAGTAACTACTTTCCATGAAAATTTTCCGCTCTGTAAAAAAGTCCGCAATTTCGCTAGTGCACTCGAGTATAAATACCGCAGACTAGTTTCCTTTTTTTTTTCGAGTACTCGCGCGCGCTATATATGCGTCGTATATATGCGTATACACATACACGCGTCTCCACGCGCACATAATGAGCTATAAATAGCTCGGAGGGAGTCGCACAGAGCGAAACAAGGATCGTGAATTATCATCGACGCGGGAATCGTTAAAATTGGAGCGGGAAAAAAGGCTGGCGCAGTATCGATCCTGGCCCCCGGGTGCTACGCCCGGTGCTCGCTGCATTTGGAACACGAAGATGTAGTTTTTCGTTACTTAAAAGAAAACTGGGTTACTTCCGTATCACAGTTATTGGCTTTAAAGATTATTTTTATGTTTAGTTTTAAAATCCAAGACGAAAGTTCGAGCAAATAATATATTCTCAAATTCCGAACCATTTCATGCAGTATTTAGAAGACTTTTTCAAAGAAACATACAATATTAGACGATCATTAAAAATTTACATTTCAATAAATTTCTTAAATCAAAGGCACCACTCAGCATCTGAAAGTACTCTCTCCTCCACCAGCCGCACTTCGCCATTATCATTTATACCTCTCGAACACCTGTCTCGTTACGAACTTTCCGCGCTCCTGACAAATCTCCGCGCCATCCATAAATCAATTATTCTCTATAAATAAAGCGCAGCCGCTCGCATTCGAACCACGTACATCCAGTCGACATTGAAAAATGAACGCGCAGGGCTCGCGGAGCGTATTATACCTACGACGACGACGACAGCGGTAGCGTTTTTTCCTGTCGCTCCGACACGGGAGATCGAATTATTACACCGAGTGAAAGGTAGCCGTGCGACCTTCGAGGGCCCCAATATCATTAGCCGCCGATCCTCGATTTTCTGCGCCGTGTAGCTGCCGGCTTTTTTCTCCGCTGCGAGTGAGTGTACGTATACGCGACGATCGGATCGGTGAAGTGTGTTTGTGTGTATATGTATATGTATATGTATATATATAATATAATACACTCTTTGCGCGTGGGTTGCGCTTGGCTGGCGGATGGCGAAGGCCTTGGAACTCTGTGAATGATGGTTTTTCGACGGCGTTGCTTTGGGTGGCTCGAGTATGTACACGTTGTTTCGTTGGGTTTTATGATGATTGGTTGTAATATTATTTGTTGAAGTCATGCAGTTCTAGGAATTGTTGACCGTAAACGTGATTTTTGAATATTTTTTTATGACCCATGCATATATAGCGCGGATAATTTGGCTGTACGTTAGTCACCTAATGATTTAATTATCTCGCCGTTTCAAGGTTTATTTATACACTAAAATTTCAATTATACTGCTCACGTTTATTTTCAATTTTCATTAAGATTTTAATCAACCCAATTTCGTTAATTATTACAATATTGCTAATTATTAATTCATTGAAATAGCTATTCGTTAAGAGTAAATATTACTGCCTAAATAAATAATTATTTATCGAAATTACAAAAATATTTCAAATTTGAAACAAATACTAAAAACAAATTTCGCAATACAAAAACCAATGTCTACCAAGCTCCTATACAAAACGTGGAATGTTACCAAAGTTTCAAGGATCTTTCGCCTTCTGCATAACAGCCCCAGCCTGCACCTTCTCACCACGTATACCGAACCCTATATACACGCAGCACACTACACCGCGCAACACATCCAATATAACGCGACTGCAGCGCGCGGAAAACGAAAGTTCGGTCGTTGAGACACGACCAACTAACCGAACTTCACCGCCAGCGCTGCTTGGCCGGAAAACGCGCTTAACACGGGGAACCTTGGCGAGCTATAAAACGTGCGCGTGCACGGCGCGCTCGGCGATTATATTGGGGACCGCGCGAGTCGTCATCCAGCGGCGCGGAATCTACGCGGTATATACACTTTCGCGCGATGAATTTCGTGTGTGATGTACTTATATATAGAGAGCGGAAGCTGAGACTGCGCATGCGCTGCGTGCATTGGCTCAGGCTTTGGCAATAAAAAAGCGCCGCATAATAGAGGAATATAGATGTTAGGTATTTATGTATACGCAGAGATAAAGGAAGCTGAGTGCTTCTTATGGTTGGTTGGACACCTCGCGAGGGGAGCTCTCGCGAGGTGTCGAGGGCAAACCAGTGTAAAATAATGTTTTCCATACTTTTACGATTTCTACGGAAAAGATTGAAATTACTACAAGAATAATAATAATTATACGGTCTTTTTATGTTTTATATATATGGTAAAAGCATGTGTTCCATTTTTTTGTTCTCGTCATATCTGTAATATATATACGTGTGAGAAAACACACAGTATGTTAATTGTTTATATATGTGAGTATATACGTGTTCTTGTCCGATATGATGTCCATTCAAGTATGAACTTACGCGTGAGCGATGGAATAACATTATTTTCTCCCCCTTTAGTACAATAATAGCCGTAGGTATAATAGTTAGCGAAGATTATTGTAGCATGAAGCAGTGGCATGTGGCTGTGCGCGTGTAAACGTGAATGTGCAGATCCGTGCATTTGAGCGTATTACTTTTTTCTATATATGCATATATTTATTTATTTATTTATCTCTATATTTAAATATCGCATGCGACAAGAAAAGTATATAGTAGCGTTGTGCATGGTCCGTGTCTCACAACATACACAGACATATACACCCACACGTATATATATATGTGTATATACGAATCACTCATCTGAAAGTTCATTATACCTGCAATTTTTTTCTTGCCTCTTTTTTTCTCATTCTCGTGTCTTACGTGCTGCGGTTGCGATTTTATTATTGCCATTTCCGCGGTTTCGGTCGCCAGCGCGGGTTTTCGCTGACGCGTCTAACTCGCGCCCAGTCACCGGAGAAATGAAAGCCGCGCGGGACGAGGTTGAGCGATTCTGTTCGTGTTTTGATATTGAAATGAAGGCGGCGGAAGTGTTTTGAGGGAAAAAGTCGAGGTTTAGGGCGCGTTTTTGTCGTCGTAGTACATGCTCGTTTGGCAAAAAGCCCGCGTTAACGTACGATGAGGCGGAGGGTAAACTGCCGCAACGCGGTTTCTCGTTTTTACTCAATTTGCGATAAATATGTTCAAGCTAACAAGTAGTTTCTACACATTTTCATTAACTTTTTTCAGTCGGCTATATCTTCATTTTTATCTTACTCTAAAATAAACTGGTACAGGCTGTAATTTAAAAAAAATGAAGAACTCTAATTTGTAATTCTTCTCTCTTCTTTGTTATCGTTTCGATCATACTTATACTTAAACTTCGCCATAAAATAATCCACAAACCTAAACGCGCCATAAAGTCAAGTACTCTCTATATCGATGAAATAGTTGTAAAATGCCGTTAACTTCACCACTCATAAACCCTCGCCATAAGCCATAACCATTACACGTCAACACCTCTATATATCTAAACAATCGCAACCACAGCACCTCACCACCTAAAAAAAGAAAGAAAGTACCATCACTACCACCACGAAAAAAGAACATCTCATCGAGCGCTAACTCAACCATAAAATAAACGCCACATCCATCACTAACCATCATCAACGAATCGTTCGTCAACATCATCAGCGCAGCATCGCCTCGCCGCAGCTGCTGCCGCCGCTGTCGCCTTGAAAGCGCACAAAACCAAAAAAAAAGAAAAAGAAAAACCACGACACACGCACACACTATCTCTCACAGCTCTCGCACGCAGCTGAACCCCAAACCGAGCACACAACAACAGCCTACCACGACAGCAGAAGCAGCAGCAGCAGCAACGACAACAAAGCCGGAACTGCGCCGTCGCCAGCACGCTCTCGTCGCTCGGACGCAAGGTAGTCGCGAGGCTACGTCGCACGCGTCCCTCGTCGGCGAAAGTCGAGGATTCATCGTCCGGTGGCGCGGCGAGGAACGACGACAACGACGACCACGCGCAGCCGTTCCGCAGGAGTTGGCGGGATCGCCGGAGTTGGCGGCGCTCGGAGCTCAGGCGCAAGCGTCGTCGTGCTGGTGCTGAGGCGGTTTGCGCTGAGAACGCGTCGTCGTCATCGTCGCTGATGCCGGCGGGCATAGGCGCTTCGTACAGGTCCCTCGGGGACCTGGGCGAAGACGTCTACAAGAGCACGACCATCGTCGAGCAATCCGGACACCACCAGACCACCGGACAGAGCGTGCTGGAGTCGGTGAAGAAGGCTTTCAGCTTCGCCGCGCCCAAGGTCGAGGGCCTTGGTCTGCGTAAGAAGGATCCACTCATCGAGGATCGTCGCGAGAGCGTCTCCATTGTGTCCAGGTAATGTTTTTCCCTTTTGTTTTGTTGATTTTTTTCATTTCTTTGGTTATACCATGGTTTGGGGGAGTTTTTGGTTACGGGTTTATGTTGTTGCCGGTCACGCACGCGCGTGTGTGTATTATACGTTACGAGAGCCCCGCGTTGTGGTATATCTAAATGCTGATACAGGGCGAGATCGATAGGTAATAGGAGACAGCGAGAGGTTAATGGTACGACGAACTCGTATAATATTTCAGGGGGGTAAGATGCGGTGGTACTTGAGGGAAATCAAAGTCGATGGACTGAATTTTAAATTTCGAGCTAGTTTCAACGGTCGCGCGAGTGTTTTACGGCACGTCTGCGTCTTACGTACGTATTGCAGTTCCATTTTATCGGAAAGTTCCGTCAGCGCTTCGGCGAATGGAAAATGAACTGCTTGCCAAATTTCGAAGTTTATAAGAATTTTGAACTCGGTTGAATAATTCATGATTTGATGCGTAGAGCGTAGGTATAGTCTCTCAAATAGTTGTTAATATTTTTAATGAAACTTTGTACGGTATACTTTATCTGCTAGTCTCGTGACTTTGACATATATAATGTAACGTATTGTTATGCTATTATGAAACTATTTCGAAGCACGTGTATAGATCTGAATAAACATGCGATGTTCGAATCTTTGATTGCTTACTGATAAAGAGAGTTTTCAGTGAGTTTATCGTACTTCCTCAAACTGGAGGTGATAAAGTAAAAAACAGCTCTTTAGATAAAGTTCTAAGAATAACGTTAAACAACAAACCAACTTATTCGCATTGCCAAATTTAAATAAAACTGAATTCGAAAATAATATGTCAAAAATATCAACGAAAATAATTAAATTTCCGCACCATATCCATTGTCCTTTAAAATTTGAATCTCCAAATTTTCCTTAACCGCCTACGTGACCATACCGCAACCTTAACTAAAAAAAAACTAACCTCAAAAATCGTGCCAAGGAAAACTGGCAATTCCATCGTCTCCTCAGCAAGTTACTTCCAACTCGCGCGAACTGCAGCCGCGTACTGTATCAGCGCAATACGGACGCGCGCGGGCTGACGCTACACACACACGCGCGCGCAGGTGCTTTCGTACATATACTTACTTTTGGGTGCGGTGGTGGTGATGGGACTACACGCTGTATATACTATAACGTGTACAAAGCTCTGCAGCGAAAAACGCCTACAGCGATTTTTCCCCTTTTCCCTCCGTCATTTTTCGTGGGGCTCCGGAAAGAAAAATCGTCGACAAAAGAGGTGTCGCCTCGCGGGCTTTTTTTATACTCCCCCTGCTCCCCACCCTCGCTACTCGAGATGAAATGGCCCTCTTGAATATTGATCAAATGGAAATCGCGGTCTTTCACTTTGTGGAGAAGGAGGCGGCGATACTAACGTATATATACATATAGAGGCACAAAATGTGCGAGGAGAGAGAGTGAGAAAGAGAACGCGAGTTTATTTTGATTTCCGCTGGGTTCGATAAGCCAGAGAGAAATTGGGACGCGCGCGCTCGGGCGGTGTTTGTTTCGCTCGCTGCTTATTGGCTGGAAATAAAGGAATTTCGCGCGGAAATTTTTAATTGGAAACAGCGGGCTGGAGCGAATTTCACAGTAATTTTGAAACATTTTACCGGTATGCTGTGTACACCTACGAACACGTACACGAAGTTGGATACGCGATTATTATTTTAGCCGAGTTCTTTGTAGTCGAATTAGAGCGCACTGGAATAACAAAATAGCCAAGTGTCTTTGACTTTGCCGTAAAAATGGAACAGTAGGTCATCCCGAGTAAAGTTCATGCCCGCCCCCCAAAGCCCGCCAAGTTTATTTCAAACTTCTTCTCATGCTCCTCGTGTTCCCCCGGCGCGTACTCTCTTCCATTTGCAGAAGTTAGAAAAAATTACGGAACCTCCTAATTGTAAAAACAAAAGAACCTGCAGCTGCGCGTTCTCTTGCAAAATCTAGCATTTTCATATAAAATTCTAGCCGCTACCGCCCAGTATATGTTAATACCCGCGTGCGCACACCCTGACACCGAACGAAGCGCGCGCGCGCGCACAATACCGCATTCTATTCTCTCAACTTTCGTAAACCGAGCCTTCTTGCCACCTTGCATTACCAAACAAACGTATATAACGAAGTAAGAAAAATAAAACTCTCTCTCCTCCGCACAAATCGATTGTCCGCGGAACAAGGGCCTTTCAACTCGCGCTCCCTCCCACCGCCTCTCTTATGACGCCAGCGGAAAGAACGGACTCTCTCGCGAGAAAGAGAGGGAAAGAGAAAGAAAAAAAAGGCGGGGGTTCAAGGAAAAATTTACATTTGCGTCAGGCTGTGGGGTCGTCGCGGCCGCCGCCGCCCCGCGGACTCACCAGGACCGGAAGACGAGGCCGGGGAGGCGGCGGCGGCACCAAAGTATCGATCTACCAGCCCGAAGCGGCACCACGGAAAGCACCGGGCCGCCGCCGCGAGGTAAGGCGAAAAATGTGTATAAAGGACGACGACCAACGCTGCTGCTGCTGCCGCCGCCGCTGCCGACGACGACGATGCTGCTGTTCTCGTTGTACATACACGTTTACCCTACTATTCCCAGTCTCTCCTTCCCCTTCCGTGCCCAAGTTGTATAATACACGCGCGCTTGCATGAGAAGCTTCTGTGTTGCATGTACAGTTGTTGGTTGTCTCTAGGTTATGCTGCTGCTGCTGGCTTGTTGGATTGAGAGCTTCTTCTAATAACTGTGTGTTGACGGTGTGGATGTTGTGCAATATGTATGTATATGTGGTATCCTTTGGATTCCTTCCTGTGTCTGGGGAAAACGGGGTTACCGTTATGTAAAGGGGATGTTGGTATTGAGGAAGTTGCGTGTAACATTGGTACCACTTGAGACTTTAGGAACATTTTTAAGAATATAGGTATAATGCTTGTAACAGTACGAGTTTTTATTGTAAATCTGAGCAGTATGTAATAGTTATGCCCTTTGTTCTTTTGTGTTTGCTCATTTCTATAACTATTTATAAAGGTAGATGAGAAAAGTTACTAAAGTCAGTTATAATAATTTTAATTAGAATTCTTCAATGAATAATTTCAGTTTTAATTAAAATAATTCAAGAATTATTTAATTAATACCATTTATTATCCGTATTTCTTTCATATATAATCATATTTTTATATAATTAATTATAAGACAAGTTGTACTATTAATCAGACTAAAATTCGCATTAAAAGATTAATATCAACTAACTTAAATATTAGTCAAGGTTATAATATTACTCAAATAATAAAAGTATATAAGCAAAATTAATAAAAAATACACATATAAAAACGAAATTCGCCTGGAACCTCGAACTAATATTAAATCGGAGCACACCGTGCAAATAAACAAACTCTCGTTGCACTTATTTCTAAACTCGAAACTTGCGAACCTTACGGCAGTGCGCCGTCTGGTCGCGGATATCCGCGCGTCCCGGGGGACCGCGTTATCGCGCCGTAATATAACTAGCGAGGTCTCGCTTCCACTGCAGCAGCGCCGGAGGAGGTGCAGGGCCAAAGTGTCGCCTAGGGATTTCTTTAAGCGGGTCGAAATTCCACGACTGCGCGCGCGTACAAGGATATTCTCGACGCGAATTCTTTTTTTTCCGCTGAATTTATACCGCCGGGGGCGTGGGTTTTTAATTATAATTTATGGCGGTTAACGCGTGGGCAGCTTGCAAAGGTGAAATGAACGCGCGGCAAAGGATTATGAGTTTCAAGAAGGATTTATCGAGTGCGAAAGTATTGGGTTTTTCGGTTTAATTATATTTTGACTGATTTAGAAAGAATACGTGTTAGACATTGTAAGAGTATTTTCAGAAAAGGAACGAGAAAGGGATTTGTCAAATATTTCTAAAAATCACAAAACATTCGTTTGAATTTCGAATAAAAGCATTTTCATAGAATCCATAAAATCAATAGAAACATTTCGAAAGAAAAAAAAAATATCATTTTCTACTTTCTTCTCAACGAAAAATATATTATTTTCAAAAACGCACACAACGTTGTCTCGGCGAAACGAATTTATCCCACTGTACCATCAACAACACTCGCGCAAATCCAATGAAAGCCTCGACCCATCCGTAACTTTACAGCCGCGAAAAGCCCCTGAAAAGTCTCAATCCAAACAATAGTTCATCCGCGCTCGCCAAGAAATTTTTCCGGGCCACCGGGCTCCCGTACTACACGACCGAAAACACATCTCTGCGATGGCACATCGGCGAGATACGTGCCGTACGTTCGCGATCGGGAAAAAGGAAGGCGCAAGCGCACGTGCGACTCTCTTCTCATGTACCTATGTGTGGCTTGCGTCAGCGTTTAGCGCCCGATGGAACGTCGACGGCGGCGGCGGCGGCGACGCAACGCAATGGGAGCACAGCGCGCGCCTTTGGAAAAGCGCCGGCGTTGCGCGACACACATTCGCCTGCCTCCGTCCCAGTTTTATCGCGCGCATATAATCTGCCGCGGCGGCGGTGCAGCTCGGAGGGAGAATTTTCGTTCAATTTGAGAAGGGATTTTCCGGGGCAGTGCGGAGATACAGGTTAGGAGTGTGCGGGAGAAATTACCGTGGATTTTCGGCCGGATTTTTAAGGTAAATGCGCGATTTTCACGTATATTTTCTAGATAGAAAGTGTACCGAAAACTTTTCCCAGCTCACTTTAGAAGATCCAATTTAATCCCCCGCATAACATTTACCCGATTTTTCCATTCCGTCCGCAACCCACATCCACGTACACACGCATTGTGCATTATCCATATCGCTTAACACCAGTGTATACACTGAGTGTACGTGTACTAACGCGCGAAAGCTGTTCATATATATATATATACGTTGAAAATTATCTATATCTCTCTGCCTTCGCATATATAAACTGCACGAGCGTCGCTTTCAAAGCTTTTTCCGTTGACACGACGGCGACGACTCAGCTCTGCATGCAAATAGCCGCCTGAAGTGTGTATATAGTGTATCTAACAGTGTGGCGTAGATTAGACAACAAGAGCGTGTGCGTGCGTGTGCGTATCTGTGAGAGAAAGAGAGGGGGATGACGGTGAAAAGCACAAAAAGCGTAGATAAGCCGCGCTAGGGCCGGCAGTTTGTGTTCATCCGCGCCGTCCATTCTGTTTTAGGGAAAAATACAAGATGCCGACCGCAGCCAGTGCCGAGGAATCCGCTCTGTTGGGGTAAGTCCCGTTTGTGCTCTTTCTCTTCTATGCCATTTTCTCTTTTGTTTCGGTTAAGCGCCTGACTTGAGAATTGAATAATTAATTGAAATTCGCGCGTGGGGTTAGCGTAGCGGAATTTTCACGCCGGAGGTTATGTTTATGTATTTTAAATATATATATATGCCTTTTGTGCGCTTAAAAGTGGTATCTCGGAGTGCTGATTGTTGTGAAAAATAGGAGATTTACACGTGACGTTTACGACGCAATTCATCTCAAGTCAGTGCAATTAACATCATTGTAAATTACTTTTTTGACACATATATTAACATGACTTACTATAACCTATATAGTATATAATGATATTTGAAATATTATATATCGTAAGATTGTTGTGTTTTCGTAAAATTGTGAAACTCCTTAATCTAGCTAGTGTTTTAATAGCTATATTATATAACCTGTAACAATGTATTGATTGTGTATTATACAGATTGATAGAACTGAAATAACGTAGCGTAGACTTGATTTGATGAAATAATCTGAAATAATGAGAGTTTGTAGCTTACATATAGCAAATAACTGTGACACCTATTAATTGATTAAGAAAGTATATCTTGACGAGTTGTTTAAAGGTAATGTTCATATTTGAATATTTATTTCGTGGATTGAAAGTGTATTTTTTGTTTTTTTCTCTAAAAGTGCGTATTTTTACGGTATGAATATATAAGAATGGTTGTCGTAAAAACGTGTGTCAACCGTTGAAATCTTGAATTATGTGATGATAAGTGTGATTTCATTATTATAGTACATTTCGACACGGGTGGAGAAGTCGATTATTTAGCTGGTGTGACTTTTTGCACGAGCGAAGCGAGTGCGAAAAAGTCACACCACCTAAATAATCGACTTACGCACTAGTTTCGAACGGTATTTTATACCACGAGCGCCGAAAAATCATATCAAAGTTTTGATTTTGAGGTTAGAGTGGTATAAAAGCATTTAACGCACGCCTTTATAAGTCATAAGTTTATTTTATCTCGTATAAAGTAATTTCAAAAGAATGATGATAATAGAACGAAAAATATTTCATTCAAACAGCAATTAAAACTTTATTTTATCGTGTGTTATACGACAGTCTTAATCAAAGACATTTCACGCATACGAAAGCGTGACGTAAACACACAAATCATCGAATAATATAATGCCCAAAAGTAACTCTCAAATTAAAAATACCCGTAATTTTTTCCACCGCTAACGACCGCACGTAAGCTGTAAAGTATACGAATACGCTACCAACCCCTGTCCCCACTGTACAAAGCTAGACGAAGCGCAGCGCCGCGCTAGATTGCGACTCTTATCTCGCTGCGCTAAATTAGCATATTTCTTAAGCGCCCCGCGAGCGAAATTAAGCTCCCCCGCACGAAGTGGCCGCAACGTTCCATTAACTCGTTTTCACGGCGACGTCGCTGAGATGCGCCTGTACATGCAGATTTAATGGAATCTGCGGATGACGTATTTTATGAAGAGGGGAGAGGAAAAGTCCCTCTCGGCGAGGTTATGAATTGTTCGTTTGGCTGATGGTGGAAATTTTCGATGATGGATGTTTATCAACCAGTTCTGCGATGTGTGATAATGTATAATGATGTTTATTTTATGAAGTCGACATAATTTTCTATCAATTTTCAGGCCATATCAAACATTTATTAACATGAATTTATATATAGTGTTTTTAAAATATTATCTCATTCAAATTTTGCTAAAAAAATGGGAAATGTTGAATGGATAGCTTTGTTTATTTTATAACTATACACTGAGAGAAATTTTTTCTCAAAATGTTTATATTTAACATGGCACTGTAACTATTAAAATTTATATGTTAATATAGTTCAGTGCCATGTTAATAGTTAAAATACCGTGTTAAATATAAACATATTCTTCTCTTAGTGTATATTATATAAAATTATTTTTTAGCGAGTATATAAAAAAATTTTTTTCATTTTATTTTTTTTAATCTCTTTCTTCAAAACTTCAAACAATATGAAGAAACGTTCCCATTCATGGGTCTGAAGTTTGCAACGTTGGAGTCCAACGAAATAAAAAAAAAATAATTCATTTTGCTTCACGTTTATATTAAATAATTTTAATTTTGCGTGTAGATTTAGTGTTTTATAGTATAAATTAACTTTAAAACGAAGGTTTAAATAAAATTTCCATTTTTTAATAACTTTAATCAATATTAAAAAATTATTTCGTTGCATTCCAACGATACAAACTTCAGACCCATTCCCATTTAAGTAATTATGTAAATCTAGATAAACCCTCTTACTCAAAAACATTTAAACCACATGAAACACCGTGAGCATTTCGCATTCTCCCAACCTAACTCCACACCAAACCCGTTTCCTCTTAAAATTTTTGCCCGCATCATCTGCATCATCCCGCAGCAAGCCATGTTTATACTCACGGTCCGCAAACATCACAAATCACCGACGACGCCCATTGTGCTGCGGCAGCCTCCTCCAGGGGGGTTGAAATGTCAATTCAGACGAGTTAAACGCCCGGAGAGACGAAATTATACCGGCGCACAATAGCCGTGCTGCATATGTAGCAATAACACATATGTGCTGGAATCCAGTGCGAACCGACTACGCACGCGAGAATAAACACAGATACACAGGCGGCAAACGACGCACGATTATGCTCATCTTCATCCCGGGCTCCGAAAGCGCAATTTCGCCTCGCCACACCCAAAGACGTGCGCGAGTTTCGCGTGATCCGGACAATAAGCCAGCCGCCTGTGTGTTTGAGAGTTCTGGAGGTGAATTGGAGGAAATTGTTTTTATTGTGGGTAATTAGAGTGCCAAAAATTACGGCTGTTTATTCGAAAGAAGAATTTCGAGGACGATAATTGACGCTAATTTGATTCATCAAAAGTCTCGAAGAAACAGCCTTTTTTCCCCTTTATATACACCGGCCCCCTCTAAAAGCAACCTAAATGAATTTCGTATCGACCTTTCTTTCCCTCGCCTATCCTAAATCAATAGAAACTTTTTGTTCCGAACCGAAACTTCCCACTTCAGCTCACCTTGAACCTACCCACCAATCGGCGCATTCAGGCCACGCACTCTCTCCGACCGCAAATGAAGCCCAGCCTCCGCACGCTCTGGAACAATCGTCACCGTCGTCGTCTACGTCCATCCGTCGGCGTGCCGTCCACCTAATGGGCTAATCTCGCTCGTTATATATACGCGCGCGTGCGCTTTTACGACGCTATCACGCTATCTCTGTGTGACACACTGGACTGCTGCTACCGCCGCGTAATTGCTCGCGCGCGCGCAGAGGTGAACTTGAAGATGTACCCGGGGCGAATCGATCGCGTTTCCGTGTGTGCCTGTTTGCGTTTGAATTGTAATTTGTGGTTGGAGCAGAGTCGTGGGTTCGGTTGTGTGCTAATGGCTCTTGAATTTGAGTTGGGTTTCGAATTAATAATTGAGTTGGGATGGGCATCCGTGAGGTATATCCCGAGGGATAGTAGACGACGAGGTAAGCCGTGAAATTTTCATGAAACGAAGTCGAAGTATTTTTATAGTGTTTTTTGAGTTGGCACTATATGTGTAATAAGGCGACGATTTTTTTTGTTATACTTAAATTTAGACTATACTATGTACTGAAGTTTAAAAAATCAAAAATATTACAATCACTGCAAAATTAACAAGACTTTTGCAAGTTGCTTACATAATATCACGTGAGAATAAGAGCCACAGATCTAAATTTGAAACTTCTCACATGACGCGCTAACAAGTTATAATATCGTGTGACTCTGAGATACGACGTTATGATTTGTAGTCACGTCACCCGCACTATCTCACTTGCAGTTGTGAGGCCTCGCTATATAATAAACTTACGATAGAGAACGCACTAGAAAATTACCAAAAGAAGTAAACATTTCTGAAAAAAATATTTCACGACCATTAATGCATATTAAAGTTAAAAATACCGAATTACATATGTACAAATCCATCATTACGCAAGAAATACACCACAGCGAGCATAAGAAAACCCCGCACACGCCGGTTTTAAAATTGCAGACTAGACTTTCTCCTGCATACTTCATGCACCTCCGCGGTAACAAATCAATAAACCGCCGTTAGGTAACCAGAAGAATAACAATAACCCCGCGCGAATTATATCAGTCTTTAACCACTACTACCTCGCTCCGGCTCCCTTCACCAGATCATTAATAATTACGCTTATGCGCGTCGCAAGGAGCGCGAGCACTAAGCACTTCCACGCAGAACTAAACCTCGAGCTGCTCTCCACTATTCCTTCACCTCCTCGTCGCCGTCGTCCTACAGTCGCAGGACATAAAGCGAACTTCCTACTGCTGCATAGCACCGTAGTCAACGTGTAGCGCGCAATTAACGTCGGAATTAGCCGTCGTTAGACGAGCGCGGGGTTCGAACAAAAGCCGCCACCGCTGCGGAAAAATAGTGCGGAGGGCAAAGAATCGGAAGGAAAGCAGATAGTTCGACGCTACGGGCTTATGCAACGCGCGAGCTCTGTGTGTGTATAATACGCACGCGTGAGTTAGCTGCTGCCGCGTGTGTTAATGAACGACGAGAAAAACCGAGTGCGCGATGAGATATACGCAGTCGGAAGGTGTAACAACACGCCGGGAATGCACGAGCGGAGTAGGCTGTGCCGCGTGACTTCCGACTTTTTTTTATTATAACGAGCCCGAGAGAGAGAGGACGCGAGATGAATGGAGAAGAGGAGGAGAGGACGAGACTTTTACTTTCGCGTGATGGAGATCTTGTAATAACTGTGGAATTTCTGAGTAATCGTGTAGGAGGCTAGTTATGTCAGCTCGCTATGTGTGTGTATGTCTGTGTGTAGTCGTCGGGTTATACGACGAGAGCAGAATGTGGAATTTCGGGAGCTGGAATGAATGCTTGAGCAGCCAAGATTTTTCTAGGAGGTCGTAGCCTATATACGGCAAGCGGTTGATATTAACATTGTTATGGTAAGCGATATTTTGGAGGTATAAATGTGTGCTCATATACAGAGGAATAAAACGGTTTTCGTGTTTTAGACTATGCTTTTTATGGATTAATAAAATCTTTACGCGGGGTAGTATATTATGTAAAAAAAGTAATTTTCTTTGTTAGAAGACAAACGTATAGTTTCTTTGTGTGGAAGAAATTTCTTAGTCAAAATGAAATTTAGTTGAATCGCTGTTTAACTTGACGAACGTTGGGATGGCAAAAATTCTTTTCGTATAAAGAAGAATAGTTATATACTTTCTAGAGTAAACGAAGTAAGGTACTTCAATCGATATTAAGTGCATTCACTCAAACGCTGGAATTCTCTTTTAGTAAATGCTTTACAGGATTGCATCTAGGTATCTATTTATACCAAATATAAAGTGGAAACATTTAAACCCAAAATGTTGAACTGTAAATTCCAACTAAAATTCTAAAATTGCTCTGTAATTTTATCGTCTATTTTAAATACTCGGATAAATATAATATTTACAAGCTTTAAATGGAAAAACATTTTGTTTGTAATTGGGGAAATGGAGTGTTTTTTTAAAGACGTGTTATTTTTGGGGAAGGTAAAGCAACGGGCGGTGTAAAAACCACTCTTGTCGCTAGAGTACATAACGTGTAATTACATGTTCTATATTTTTCAGCGCAATCTTTTAAAGCTAAGGGTATTAAATTTTAAAAAATTATTGTCCGTGTTCATATGCTAATGAATATTTAAAAGTTATTACTGACAAGTTAATTGTCTTTATCAGCAATTTGAATAACAAAATAGAGTTTAAACTACTTTAATTAAATCCGCTTTAGCCTATTTAGGAATCGTTTAATAAATTCCGCGAAGGTCTACGTCCAATAATAATTAACGATTCTCTCCTAATACACCCATGCAAAGCTTTAAGGATTTCAAAGTTAACTCTTCACTCTTATTACTTCACTACCAAACCTAAAAATAAACACCCCCACTACACCACGCAACAACTCCACATTTCCCCATCTCCCACCGATCAGGTTTATTACAAACCCATCGCCTATCCTCCACTTCGCCTCCCAACTCGTATGTAAACCGAGACCGAAAAACCCTTTCGCTTTACCCCGTACCTATACACACACACACACGCCGACTCTGCGCAAACACACAAAAGCCGCGAAAAAAGGCCGCGTTCTTCGGCGGTCGGTCGATCGATCGACGTGTCCCTTTCTCATCTGGATAAAAAGAAGATGACGACGTCGCCGCCAGCGTATCGAGTGTCCCACTCCCGCGAGATATCGAATCCGCGTGCGCGCACCGGTGGCTCGCCGCACTACTCGTCTCGCGTATCTTGGGGCCGCGTCCGACGACGACGACGTTTCGATTTAGCCGGCACTTATACGCCTGGCGAACCCGTTCTTTGGGTATTATACGAGAGAATAGGATACTTTTAATGTGCTCGGCTAGAGTTTTCTGTACAGGGAAAGAGAGCGAGAGAGTTTGATAAAAGGAGTAAGCGATTTCGCTTGTAGTTAATAGGGTTTTAAAGGTAATTGTTACTGACGGAGTTGATCGTACAGTAGTTGAATTGTTGAAATACGCAGCTTTGCGGTAGTGCAAAGTGAATGAAGGATACCAGTGAATTCTGCAATGGAAAATTCTGTTGTTTGATAACTTGCGAAGATTAAGGATGACATTTGTAATTATCTAAACTTGACTGACTTCAAGTGTCATTCTTAGACGACTACAGTTTTAACCTTGTAAGATGTTGCAAAACATCCTAGTTTGGCATTGACGGTGAACATTTTTCATATAATTGAAAGACTACACGGTTAGTTCGGTTGCTGAAACTGAGGATGAAACTGACAATTATGAGATATATTCAAAAATATATATTTAATGAAACTTTGGATTAAAAATCTAAAATTGCATACTGAAAATCCCGAAGTCCAGACTTATCATACAAAAAAAATTAATTTCACCAGCATAATTGGAAAAATAATGAAAACCAAATACTGTAGTTTTTCAAATTCAATCTCGTATTTACAGACAAAAAAAAATATATGAAAATAAAATCGCTATACGATCGCATAATCCAATCAGTCGGCGGGCAAATTCTTATTCAATCAAAGCCACTTCATACCGGCCCAACAAACCCGATAATTTAATTTACTAATCCCTCGATCTACCACTCAAAAAACAAAAAACACAACACAGCATCACTCCTCCAGCATCGAGGGGAAAAACAAACGTTTTTGTGAAATTCACGCGATTGGTTTTTCATCGAAGCGCTCGATATGAATCCTCCAATAAAAACAGCCACATGCTGGCCTCTAAAGCAAGCTGCATAATAAGCCTTGAAATTGCAAAAAAAAAACGATGAAAGCATAGGAGAAAAGGATCTCCTCGCGCTAAACCCGCCTTTATTAAATCTGTCCGTCCTCGAAATTTAAAAACAAAAAAGCGCGCTCATGCACCCATCTATACCTCGCGCACGTATACGCTCTTCTCTCTTTTTCACCGGCGTAATCGAGTACACTTTCCTGGGAGAGAATCCGGAGTAGCGCAGCCCAGCCGTAATCCTTCAGAGCTTCGCACGCGAGCGCAGGATTTACCAGCTAGCCCTCTTTCTCTCTCTGCGCTGACTATCTCTGTAAGCCAAACGTGTGTGCGCACAGGGTTTTCCTTTGTTTTACTAGGCGAATATATCCTCTCTCTCTCTCTCTCTCTCTCTCTCTCTCTCTCTCTCTCCTCTCTCCTACTCTCATTGTAACACGGCGTGCATTTCCAGCCTTTTGACTTCCGCGCGTGCATGTGTGTGTGCGAGAAGTACCTTTGGGTGTGGGTACGTTTGTCCGAATCGAGGTGGAGAGGAAGAGAGAGAGAGAGAGAGAGAGAGAGAGAGAAGAGAGAGGTAGATACGCGTGTGCATAGGTGAATACAAGCATTCATTTGGAGCGTTTCTTGTAAAAGGGATAGATAGCGCGGTTTCAAATCGTTTTAGCAAGAGGCGGGAATGAACCATTTAATGACCGAAATGGGTCGTCAAATTTGCGCTTTCGTTAATCTAGAGTTGACGTGGGTAGAGAGCGTTAAATTGTACGTTTAGTGGATTTTCGCGTAAATATATTCGCTCTTTAGAAATGAAATTTTGAAAATTTATTTTGAATTGAAAATAAACTTTTAATTGAACAAATGAAACACTGATTAAAAGTAAATGTTGTTGAACAGACAAAGATAGAAACATGTTATTATTTTAACAGAATTGCGCGAAATTTTGAAAAACATAAGAAAATTAATCAAAAATTATCAACGTGTTTATTCACATTTTGCGCAAAAAATCCAATATGGAACGAGACACATGTGCTCACATGCGCATATGTACACCTCTATACACAAAGTATAGACTTTTACACTATCACGCACACACACACATACACAAGTACACTCTAAATAACGTACCTATAGCTATAGCCCACGCGGCACACGTGTACACGCGCCAGCGACTCGCATCGGATTGACCCGAATGTAGCGTCGTCGTCTAACACAGTGACGGGACGACATCGTGACTAATTCAAGTTGCGCCGTTGTACCTTTGACTCACTGACGCATCCTTGGAGAATTAATTAGTCCTTTTTTTTCGCCGGCGCTTCCGAGGCTCTCGGACTAAATTAAACTAAAATCGAGACGAAACTGTTGAATTTGTTTTTTTCTTGCTCTTTCAAATTTAGGCCAGTTTTGTCGTAGAAGAACTTTCAGAAATACTGGTGGCAATATACGCATTTAGTGAATTGAATATATAATAATTAGGTCACTCGTATGAAATGAATTCCCTTGTCAATTTATGTTGATATTTGATTAAGTGATATATTACAAACTTCATTTTGATCGAGAGAAATTATGTCATAAATGATTTCTATCGATAATTTCTGATTTTTAAAGAAAATTTTTCAATCCAATACATAAAATATTTATTTTCTCGCCGGAATTCAATATTCATACGAAATACGAGCCGCTGGGAGTGAAAGGAATATTTAATTCATAAAAGCACTAAAAAATGTATCTTCTCGTTTTAAAATTGAAACTTTTTATTTTAAGTATACGAATGGAAATACGTTCATATTATAAATTTATAGTTTATTTATACAAATATCGTATTCCACATCTATACATAACTTGATAAAAATTACTATTATATTATTATAACAGTGATAATATACCATCGTAATTAATTCAATACGCGCGAATAACTTTTTTTAAACTTTTTTGAAATCCTACAATACATTGTATAAAATTTCTTATCTCTTGAATGGAAATTTTTGCTAAAATTTAAGGTGATTCAAGATATATAAATTATAGATTCTAAACGCGTCCTTACTTTATATTACATATGTGTCCGGGGAGGAATTTTGTTCATTTATTCATGGTATCATTTTTTCTGAAATTTTCAAAGATATGCATGGAATATTCAGGAATAATAAGGAAAATTTCCATTACCTACTTTCAAATCCAACCTTTTGGGTAAAATAAGCGTTCAAATTAAACGAGATAAGCGCAAAAACCTCAAAACCTAAAAGCGCCTTATCTATCAAATCCAATTCTAGAATTCGCTCAAAATTCATTCAAACATTCCAAACGGGGCTGAAATTCCGAGAAACCCCTCTATTAAAATGGAATCTTAAAATTATTAAAAAGTCGACCCACGAGCGACCTTTAAAATTTAACGGCAAATACCTTCTTGACACACTTTCCCACCGCCACTATACCAGCACAACCACTACTTCGTCGTCGAAGGAATCGCCTTATCAAGCTCCGCGCAAGGACTATGTTGTCGTGTATACGCGCGGACGTGTACGTAACTGAATTCAGTATTTATGTTCCCCTTGGCGTGCCGAAGGTGAAAAAAGGGCCGTAAATTCCATTTCGCCACGACAAAAGGCTAACTTTTTTTATCTCCAGTCGCGGAGAGTATTAGATCCACGCCGCCCGCACGCGCGCGCGCGCGCATCCTGCGTTAATGGAGTAATATTGGAGCGTCGAATGAAGTGGCATTAGCGCAGCAGCCGACACGACGCATAATAATGCGAGCGAACGCGCACGCATCATTTTCGCGCCAGTGGGTATAATGATGAATCGATGGGCGGTTTTGCGGTGGATGGGTATGTGTGTGTGTCACGCGTGCGCGAGGTCTCGACGGTGAATAATATTTTGATGAGGTGTTGTTACGAGGTGCAGATTTGATATCGACTGACGCGCTGCACTTGACAAGTTTTAGTGAAAATATAAGCTCTGTGGTAATTATTAGGACTATATAGGTTGTATGAAAAGCGTAATAGGAAGGGAAAGAACTTTACCCTTTGCATTATTTTTAAGCGCAGAATTTTTAAGTGCAGATAAATACCTTTTTTATTAAAAAAAACTAATCATTCTGCATAAATGCGTGAAACGACAAGATCAAACAGCCTCTCTCGTTTAGACGTATTTTCTTGATATCACCTATCAGACCAAAGCAGAAAGCTATTTATATCACGAAACAAAAAAAATCAGTTGGAATTTTATTCCATGTCGAATAACTTCCCAAAATAACACATTTTTTTGCTGACTTATAAATAGAACTCGATATAAGAAACACCAACAAAAATGCTTAGCCCGAAAAAGTGCAAAAATAAGTTTCTTCAGCCAATAAAGTTCTCTGCTAGTTTTTAGGACAAAGTTTTATCAAGCACTCAAAGTTGCGTTTGAAGATTCTTAAAGTCAATTGAAAACTTTTCCTCGAAATTTCTCATCTCAAACTTACATATACAACACTACTTCTCTTTTCTAAAAAGGCAATCTCTGTACCTTACACACTCAAAAACGCCGTTAATTTTCATATTTCCGGCACGACCGCACATCTATCAACCTCATCCAAGCGAAACGGCGAATACACCAAAACCCTCTCTCGCAAAAACCATCAACAATCCATTCTCCCCCCTCCGTCTTGATTAAACCCGAAATCCACTCTCGGCAACTTCTCTCTATCTCTGTACCCTCGCAATATACTCCATCGAGAACCTCAACAGAACTCTTCCGTGCGCTCGACACCGGAAGCACATGTGACGTCGGCCGGCGCTCGAGTGAGATATACGGGAAACCGTTCGCCGGCACATGCCTCGACAATTCAATGAGCGCGCGCGCACGGCCGATGATCGGACGACTGACGTCACTGATGTCCTGGAGAAAATGGAGGAAAAATCAAGTGAGAGAGATAGAGACAGAAAGAGAGACTAATGAGGCTCGTTCGCTCACAAAAGTCATTTAGCAAGTCGTGAAAGTTGAGGGAGTAGTGAGTATGGCTAGCGCGTGCCAGCGAAGATAAGAAGTTTCTCGGCGTTTTACGAGTCGCGAGTGCGCGCACAGCTGTGTCCCCCATTGGTCGTCTTCTTTTTCTCTTTCTATCTCTGTCTCGCTCTCTCTCTCTCTCTTGGATTTAAATAAGGGAGGGAGAAAGGCGCAGGTAATGGCTCGGCGAATGGATAATTAGACTTTCATTCGTAGCGCGCGGCCAGACGGCTTTATTGTCATCCCCGGGTGTCTCCCTCTCTGGTCGAGAATGAAATAAAGGTGGCCGTGTAATTCGTTTCGAGGTGGTTGAAAAGAAGTACGAGGTGGTTTCTTTTCGTCGCATTGTGAAATGTGACGTGGAGATAGGTCTTTTCGTACTGGTATTCCGAATTAAGTTCTGGAAGAGCTTTTTTTGATACGAGATTAATGAAGAGACACAGCGCGAATCCCAGGTTTTTCGTTTGAGGAATTTTAAATTACTTCTTTCGCTCGTGAATCTTGAAGCCATATTGTTTTCTAGTTTTGAAACACGCTTTTCATACGAAAAAAAAAACTTAATCCGTTTTATGATTAAAGTGCATTCGCTGAAACACTGGATTTATAACCTTTGGAGGAGGATTTAGTTTAAAAATGGTTCAATGTTATACATGAACGTATTATACGGATATGCAAAGTCGCTTGTTCTGTATTTAATTAAAGTTATGAAGCACAATGAAGGAATTCCTTGGGTCACTAATTTTGAATTTCAATTCATAACAATTCAAACTATCTTGGCTGTTTCAGAGATTCGCGCTGAAGAAGAGTACTGAAGTTTAAATTGCATCCACCTTAGTTATCGATTCTAACTATTGTTAAACTTTAATGGTAATCCTCCATTGTAGTAACGTTCTTCCAATTGCGAGATGAGAATGGTATAGGGAAAAGAATGAGCCTCTTTTGTATTCTATCATAGGAAAAAAAAAGTATTTTTTCATTCAATTAAGAAAAGTACAATGACATATGAAAAAATTCTATCTTCATACTGTATTTTACAGTTAAAATATTATTATAATAAATTGAGGTCATTTGCTGATCATGCATATTTCATAGCCTAGTTAATTTGAATTGCGGTGTAAAATGTAAATGTTACAACGTAATTCCTTCGATTTCCAGCATCCACTGAATAATAGCATCTAAATCCAAATAGATCTCCAAATCCTAATGTTTATTTATACTTACAATAAATTCGTATAAAAAGCACATACCTCAAACTCTAAGTAACTACGGTATTCCGACTTTTAAAAAATTCAACAACTCAACGTCCAAAACACGGAGCCCATTTCTGCGCCAAGATCCAAAAAGCTCGAAATTACAACCTCCTCATCCTCCCTACCCCACTTCACCGTGCAAGCACTCCATAACCTAAGTACTCCGTCGCGCGCACTCTCCTCATTCTCCACTCGTCTCGTAAAACTACTACCTTCTCGCTAAAAAGGAATACGAAAGCACACAGAGAATGAGAGAGGAGGAGAAAAGTTCAACGTCCACCGCGCCGCAGTTGGCGCATGCCAAAAGTGTCGAGCGTAAACGGCTCCGGAAGCGTCTCGGGATCGCGGCCATTTTTCCGCTCGCGGCGCGATTATTGCGTCGCGCGAATAGCTCTCGAGACGTGAAGGATATACATGTATATAGTATATAGGTGTAGGATGTATTGCGTCGCGGGCACTCGGCACGCGGCCAGACGCGCGACCGATGGACGCGCGCACGTCGGGTGTATAGCTATACGGAGTGGTATTTGAGGAGTGAAGTGAGGCATTTTGCGCGACGAGGAGTAAGAGATCGAGTGGCGGAGTCTGGTTGGTTTGTTTTGTTGCTGACGGGGGGTCTGCAGGTGATTGTTTATTAAGGTAATTTCTTGGGTAATTATAATTTAATTTACATGCAAATAATCAGAATCGCGAATGAAATGTAAAAATGTTATTAATTTATTAGAAAGGAGTAAGTAAGATTTGTTATAGTAGGTATAACATAATAAGTCTGCACAGGTATTACGAAATTAAAGCTAAGACGTTAAATAATAATATTAATATATTCTTCGGCTTGAAATTGAAGCACTTACTGACCTGTTAGATTCGCTAATTACATTTGTGTTAAGAAACTAACCAGAAGTAGCCGGTGGGCTCTTACTAGGGTTTCTCATTGTCAGCTTTAAGGTTCACTTTATTAATGGGAAAATCACGCGACAAACTGCGTGAATCATCGCCGCTGAGAAAACAATCTTACCTTCTACTTTACTTTATTAAAAACTAACAGAGTGAGAGCTTCTTTATCTGATTAGACGATTCCCTGGTATAAAAGGACGATTTAATCTACTCTTAATAATCCAAACCCAACAAAAACAGCTAACAAATTCCAACTTATTCAATAAACCCTTCTACCTTTTTCTCAAAATTTCATCACGCTTCCTAACAAAGTACCCAAACTACGCCACTATGATTTGCCCAACCCAACGCATCGCGCGTGATGCACGGCGGCGGCGAAGAGAGCGAGAAAAAGGCGAAAGCCATAAAGCTGAAAGTATTTTTCTTCCGCGAAAAATATGGAGGGCGTCGGGTAAGGGAGGTTGAATGAGAGGGGGGGAAAGAGAGAGTTTTATCGCGCGGCGCCTCGCGTGCTCGCGCGCACGCTTGTTTTACACCCCCACCCCCCTTCGGCACTGCAAAGTGTATTACCGCTCGTTTCTTTTTTCGCGCGCGCGTTTGCTTTTTCCCCCGCTTTTTTGCATCGTTGGAAAACTAGTGAAGAAGGAGTATAAGGTATGTCGGTGGAATATCAGAACGCGATGAAATTGCGCTTGGGGGCTGGAATATGGACCGCTTTTGACACGTTTACGCTCTCATTGGTGTCTCTTTCGAGTTCGCGTTCGTTAGCTTTTTTTTCGGGTGCTCGTTGAATTTATGGATGGAGGGAAAAAAAATCGAAATTAATGGGCGAGAGCTGAAAAGCGTGGCGGTGAAATATTTTTTTAATACATTCGGTTGTTGGAAGTGCGAGTTATAAATCTATTTTGCTTTCATCAAGATGTGAAAAGGATGTTATTATGAATTTAAAATTGTTATCTGAAACAAAAAATGAAAATCGATTAGTAGCTTCGCAAAAAATCTTACCATGCAACGTGTTTTATTTTTCACACACGGCTATGGAAAGGATAAAAATAGTATACTTCAAAACCTAAAAAAAAAAAAAACGAGAAAATCTTGTAAGCTTTATTAGCATATTTTACAGCTAACTGCGTATAAAAACATTTTTCAAAAGCCATGGCTGGACTATTATTAATAGTATTATGATCAATCGATACGATGGTGCACATAAAATCTTGATGAAATATTATACGCTGTAAATTTTTCTTTTTTTTTTACTTAGGTATTAGTAGCATTTTAAAGTGCAGTTGACATAAAACCTCTTATAAACATCGTCAATTAATTTTTAATTCAACCATTAGATTGGCAGGCCAATTTGCATTTTAATATAAAATTTGCGCTACGTTAAACGCAAAATGCTCAACTAATTCAGGTTTTATCTCTCTGAAGCAAACGCACGCGCTATATAAAAGGCCGTCATTACGACGGATAATTTTATTCGCATCATTGAGTAAACTTGGCGATACATAAATAAATGGCTGGATCATACTGAAAATAGCCTCATCGACTGGCGGTAATTAAAACGAATGTAGAGCGCATCATCGAAAGCTACACCTAATACAATAATAAATCTAGAACTGAATTTAATTAGCCAACTTTTAATAACATTTAAGAAATTGTACAGACCCCGCGGATTTTATAATCATCTCCGCACGTATTTCAGAATAAATTAACTTTCCCGTAAGTTTATGAAAGCTTTTCAAGCTGCTCGCTAAGTACCCCCTTCTCCGTTATATCGGATCTTCCACGCCGAATACTGACACATCCCCTACAATCTTGCTAAAATACACCCTGAACACTTAAAAGTTTTTCAACAAACAAAAAGATAACACGCTAATCGCCAATAAACACGCTGCCCAACATCATCCCCCCAACACGTGATCCCATAAACCTCACCTTATAAAGCACTTCTATCTCCCTGGCCACCCTCCCGACACTCGCCTTTCTTACCCGCGCTTATCTGCCCCTCTGCAATCCCACGAACCATCGCACGCGCGACTACCCGCTATAACACGGGCAATCGACGCGCGCTCTCGCACCCCGGGAATCAATTTATGGCCGCGCGACTAACCGCCGCGGCCGGTTAATTTGACAAATGGCAGAAGCGCGTAGACTGCCGCTGCCGCCGCGTAAATCAACATCAAGCGCTGTTATCTAAGCCTCCCCCGCGCGCGGGAAACTGGGTTAGAGCTTTATCGCAACTGCGCGCGAGATAGGCTGAGAAAAAGCTCACGGCCTTATCGGCTGTATACATGTTTCGTAAAAGAGTTGTCGTAGTCGTTGTTGTTGTGTCGTGCAAAACGTGCGGCCTTGGGACTGCGACTTGATCTTGATGGTGGACGCAGATGGAAGTGTACAGTATATATAACGTGGAGAGGGCATTGCGGGTTGGAGGCGGGGGTTTACGTAACGACGTTGTAAGAGTTGTATAATCGCGAGACGCTAAGTACCGGGCTTAGTGCCTCTGGAGTACAATAATTCGTGAGTAAAGCTTTCGGCTTAAAAACGCCGGGTTGAGTAATATTAGAGCGATCGGTGACATTTCTGTTACACGAGTGAACGATCGGAAATGACTTCGATGCGCCTGTCGTCGAACAAATTCAATTATTGACATCGATTTGCGAGCCAAGAATCAAGGCGATTTAATAGTACCCGTAATATCCGATTTCAATTATAAAATGGTCTTCCTTGTTATCCAGAAATATAGGTTATCTCTCTGCAAAGCCATTTGCGTCGCCGTCACCGTGGTTACAAGGAAGTGCTCGATTAATTTTTAAGATATTGTATAAGGAAACAGGTCGTTTGCATTATTTTTTGCACCTGATGTGGGACAAGATTGCTTATTTTTAACGTGATTTTTCAAGTAAGCTTGTATGAAGACCACTTTACAAGACTTTGTAAAATGAATTTTTAATAATTCTTACATAATCAATGTACTGTACTACAACACATTTCTCCGAGGAAAACCTACAATATTAATGAAAAATATTTCACGTGTACACCAACAAAGTACCTTCTTATACCATCCTTCCTCATAAAAACGAAGCAAAAAAATCCTCTCTATGAGCCATTGCATAACAAATGTGAGAGACTGGCGGCTCGCAGCTCACGGCATGTGGGGGCAGAGAGAGAACTATATCGATCATCGCGCGTGTGTATGACTGACCTTCGGACACGGCAACATAGGTTTAAAATTAAAGAGGCTTAATCCGGCCTATATAGCGCAGTGAGAAACATATAACTCGGTTATCGCGCGAGCGAGCGAACGACTCATCATCCAATTAGCTCATTACTTGGCGAACGATGCGCGCACACACTCCCGTTGTTCTTTCTTCCTCCCTCGCTGCAATCGACTAGCGAACGGCCATTTCGTTTATTAAGGAGTAAAAGAAGAGTCAACATTACGAATTATGACGAGTGGGTCGTATAAGTAACGCGGCTGATGATCGAATCGATGAATATTGAAGCAGTTGGTAGTGTGAAGAAGGATTAAGGGAGTTCATCGATTGGAGAGCGAATCGTGAGGTTTTATTTGAGAGATTATTTTTCGGTCGTTTAACGACCTACATTTGGGGTGAGCGCTATATATCTCAGTAGAGGTAACTTTTTGCAAACAATACAATAAATTCCGAGCAACGTAAAATTCTTTAACGGCGCGCAGTCGTGGAGAAGATTAAAGTTTGCTTGGTTGTTCTTTGCACTCTCTCTCTGGCCCTCGCATGTATAGTCGTCTAAACCAAAAACTTGTACGAACTTTTTGGTACACAGTACATTAACTTTTGCAAAGTAAAGGCAGGAAGTTCGAGATCATTTGGTCATGTTTTCACAAACTGCAAGTGAGGAATTTCGGGCGACTAGAGTAGGAATGTTGGAATTGTTTTCGAGCTTAATTATTCTGGAACAATATATATCACGAAGAAACACCATTATTATTATATTTATCACAACAAGATCAGTTAATGTTCTCCGTATAATTCTTATGAATAACTAAATAAATAATGAAGAAGGAATAGTTTATTACGATACTTTATTTTTATACTACAACTTTAGAATCAAAAGATTAACAAAGCTATCATACATTTTCGAACTCGATAGTTTTATCGTACAAGCGTAAAACATCCACACCAATCCCTTTACGTAATTTGAAAGCGTAATAAGCAAACGTAACCGATGCTACCACGATAATGTCACAATAAAAAAATGTACCTACCACGGAAGATAAAATCGCCCGGTACTTCGCACATCACATTTCCAGTTTACAAGCCCGCTTTATTTTTCATCTAATTGCCGCAACCCCGATTCCACCGTAAACCCCGTGACCCATTAAAAGTATCATCCGCGCTTTATACCCATCCTGCGTCAGAAAAAAAATAGCCCAAATACCATCGCAAACTACCCATCTCCGGAGACAAAGAATCGCTCGAGCAAACATTGCGCGCGGGGTCGATCGTTTCCGGTCCCTTCAAGCCCATAAAAGCGCGCTCGCGCTCGCCGATTTCAGAATCCGGATTCCCTCGTATAAAATAATTCCCCGCGTCCACACGCGACAAAAGCTCCTGTCGCGTGCCGTAAAACGCCCGGGACTTAACGGCCCGCGACTAAAGGGTGTAGCGAGAGCGCGCGCGCGCAGATCGATCGATGTGTGTGTGTGCCGCTTCGATCCTGCCTGAGGAGAGCTCGCGAGTGTAGGAGTATGAGATTGAGTCGCGAGAGAGCTCGGAAGAGACGGCGGTTGTTGTAGTGTCACGTGGAGGGGCTGTCGCCGCCGAGTCTTTTGTTCGATTAGGGGGTGCACGGGAGGAGGGAAGAAGGTAGAGAGGGAGTCGAGTGTGTTTGTGCAGTTCGAGTGAGCTGCGAGTGCGCTTTTGAGTTTGTTCGATGAATGCAGTGCTCCCTTCTTCCTTAATTATCGGAAATTACTGCAGGAGAAAGGTATTTTAATCAAGCTTTTGTATATACCTGTGCAGCTGACTTGTATACCAAAGTTTAATTGAAAAATGAAGGAAGAAGCTTTAAGAGTAATATTTTTCGTTTCAAAATATCGGGCACTTAAATTATCGCGGAGAAAGAGTAAATAATATATAGCCGAATGAAACAGCAACTCTCGCAATGTAAAGTGTAACACAACGAGGAGATTGAATGGCTGGATAACACTTCGTTCTCTCTCTCTCTTCCACTTTCTCTCCTTCTGAATTAAAATTACTCCGCGCAAAAGCAACCAATCCCGCGCGGCATTTTTCTGAGGAAAAAAAAAGTGAAAAAATTAACCCCAAAAGAAATCGCCGACTAAAAGGACCTCAAGCACCTCGAGCCACGCCACGCTTTATATACCCTCGGGTCTTCGCCATTCATTTACTTAATGAATACGAGGCGAGTAGGTAGTCATCGAGAGTGGCACGCCGCCATTAAAATGTTAAAGGCGCGGCAAGTGCGGGGTTAAAATATCATCTCGCGAATCGAGTTTTAAAGCCTCTAGCCGCGACGTTTCTCTCAATGGCGCGCGCAAGCGAGAGAGGGAGAGAGTTTTCAGGTAAACTAATTGGGTCGCCGCTGCATAAATTCCCCCGGAGGCGACGGCGGTGGAAGAAAAAAAGATGAAAAAAAGAAAAGACGATGTGTGGGAGGTTAGGTGTGTGTGTCTCTCTCACGTGAGTGTGAGCAATTTACGGCGACGGCCGATAAGGTGATTAAGTTCCGCGGTCGCGGTATGCGTATCGATTTCGCGGGGGAGGCGTGGAGGTGGGTATGTCGAGGAGGTCGTTTTGGTAGGTTTTTGTATTAAACTGTCGAGATAAGAGGAGGGAAACGGTTTTTCATTGAATGTTGCTGTTTGTATTCCGATCGCGGTCGGGAAATTTCTTGAGTAACCTAAATAAGATAGAATACAAGTACAGATGAATATTTAATTGGTATTTACTGCGGTAATAAACATTTAAAGTTCCATTGCAATAGTTTGTTTATTTATGAATTCATAACACGTATAAGCTATCAACAACCTACAAAATCCTTACAATTGTAGAAAATTTACTTTATTCAAGAATAGTCAATTGTTTTTATGTCAATAATTACACCTAACTCAACGTTAAATTCCCAGAAGCAGTCATAAAAAATCTTATTTAAAGCGACTATAAAACATTCCTTTTTCAAATAAAAGCATTTGAAGAAGTTGATAGATCTGAAGCTTTTGGGATGATATGATTCACTGGAGTCATTGTTCCTTGCAATACAATAGAAGATTCTTTCCACTATCTGGATGCACAGCGCTACTGTATCTAAAGAAACAAAGACAGGCTTATTTATTATAATACTGAATCGTTGCATCATTTTTTACACAAAACAAAACGACGAAATCCTGTTACTCGCAGACTATTGACGCGCCTTATCTTACAGTGCGTTCTTTTGTCCAAGATATTTGTACATCAGAACCTTTACAACTATACTCATCAAAGCCAACACACACAATCGTCCACACAGAGTTCATTCAATTATTCAGTAAAAATAACGGCGCCAGCAAATCGATTTTCGATTAGCAAAATACTGCAGCGCTAAACTGCACCACTTCCGTATACCCTGTCGATGCTATCCTCACCCACCCCAACCTGCCAATAAATATCCTCCCCCTCCGAAAACCACTCTCCCAAAAACAACTGTCCAACTAACCCCCTACCCACCCTACCAAAGTTCAGGAAGACAGTAGCACTATCACACTCCCCTACTCCCGGCCGAAAAAACCGTCTGGACGTAAACGTATACACCCTCCGCGCCGCGCAAAAAGCTGCGTCGCGCCAGCGTCTATGCAACCCACGTGACGCCCGGCTCCGTCTGGTCTCCGAGCACGCGGGGCGTGGCCTCGGCGGGATCGATGCCGCTGCCCCCGCCGACGTGGTATAGCAACTGCATCCACTACTACTACTGCCGCCCCCGCCACGTAGCTTCGATCCGACCTTGCCGATCTACGGGAGCATCTTTTGTATGCGCCGATTTTTTTGCTCGCCATCCGCCGGGAATTTCATTAACCTGGATGTGGAATATTCTGTGTTTTGCAACGCGCGGGGAGAGGATGGATGTATGCGGTGGGGATCCCTGGGGAGAAAGGATGTGCGCGCGTTAGGGTGGTAGCGATATCGCGAGCGATTTTATTCCGGTGGATTTGTTTGGAGAAGGAAAATGTAGCTGGACGAATATAGGATCGATGGAGGGACATTGCATTATCGAAAGGAGAAAGAGAGAGAGAGAGAGAGAGACGAGGAAAGTGGAATATGAATATATTTTTTGAAGATTTGCATGTCGACGCGGATCATTGATTTTTCAAAAGAGCTTCAAAATGGAGGAACGTGCAGGAAGAATTATATAAAGTATTGTATTTTTTTTTCTGTTCTGAAATAAAAAGTTCGTGGAAATAGAAAAATTACAGTCTTTTTCAATTTCGTTGAAAACGCAGGTGTAGGAGAGCTCGGTTATAAAGATGAATCGACATAAAAATTTCTGCAAAGAATTTTAAAAATTCCAAATTCGTATCACGCGTGGGTTACATACGTACTAGTTATATTGGAAGTAGTCAGTGCACCTGCGCTCACAATCCTTTTAAAACTGAAATAAATTTCTGCAAAAGTTAATGCGTTTTCAATTGCTTTTATCGAGTATCACATTTCTTTTAATTCTAGGTGAAAAATTCCAATTGGTGTTACTAAAAAGCTAAATTTAGCGGGGCAAATTATTCATACTTCGATTTGATTGGTCAACCTATATTCGCTGCTACCCTATTTTCTCTGTTGAAAGAAACATGAAATAGACAAACAAAGAAAAGTCCACCATTCTTATTTGCTCTTATTTGTACGATCGATGTATATATATATATATATATAGTCTTTATACAAACACTATTGATTTGCCTTTGAAAATAGGTAAGTTGCAGACGGATTTTCAGGCGAATTAAAGTAATACCTATAGTGCGAATTATTTCTAGACGTTTTTAAAAACGCTCATTATTTTTCTTTTTGTGTCAGTCGGTTACGTAAAATGTTCACCAATTTAATTTTAATTTGAGCTCTTCATTCTCAAACATTACTTAAAATGTTGTTTGCCTATTATTCAATATAAAAACTAGGGAATCTATCCCCTTAATTTTTATAAGTGAAAATCAGTCAAATAACTGAATATGTAAGGTAACTTCATCAGTGAAGGAACGAATAAGGAAATTGTAACTTTTGTTATTTAATTAAGTGGTTTAAAAATGGATTAAAAGTAAAACCCTTTTGAAATTTATATTCTAAAATATTCAAACTTCACGTCGGTGAGCAAATTTTGAATAAAGAATCAAAGTAAAAATTTTATTTAATGAAAATCTGTAAATATCTCCTAAAAACCAGTAAAGGAACACGCAATTTTAGTATCTAAATATGTTTCACCAGTGAAGGAATACATCGCCAGTGAATAAACACTTAATAGCGGCGATTTTATGATTTTATTCTTAACAAGATAATTTCTTTTATGCAGAATCTTTATATAAAATGAAATAAAAATTTTCAAGGATACGAAACTTATCGGCATGTTAGATAAACAATACATAGAAAGCTTGATATTTTCATATATATAAAAAAAAATGTTCGTTAACTGGTGACTGTTCCAATACTGGTGTAGTCACCCTAGCGTAGTCGTACATTTTTTCAAACAAGTATCCAATTTTTTTATTTATTTAACGTAAATATAACCGATTATCACTTATTCGAATATAGAGGGTAAGTTGGCAAGAATCATTGAACCTTATAGTCATAAATTTCAAAAGAATAAGATTAACGTATTGACTCAACCCGTTCACGACTGCTCCATATTTCTTCGCTACCAAAGGAAGCCCAGTTCGGTTCATACACACGCGACTCGAACCGATCGCAAGGAAATCCATTAATTCCCCTTTATTTGCGCTTACAGCTCACGGCGATCGATGTATGAGGCACTAGACTCCGTATCGCAAGCCCACACGATCGATTTGTCCCCAATTGGCCGTCGCATTAGATCTCCCTCCCCGATAAATCTTCCCAGCTCTGGCCACTCTACATACACCCTTCCCTATACGTACATATACACCTACACACATATACGCAACGTTGAACCATTAACGTTCACCTACTCTCCGGGCCATAAACTCTTCGCCCGCTATTTTACGACCCTTGACTTTTTCAAACAACGACGTCGACGGCAAACTTTCCCCCGACGAGTCGCAAGGGAGGGCGACGAACTCCGGCGCCGTCCCGTCGCGGAGCAATCGAATTTTCTTCTTCCCCCTCCTCCTCCCTGCTGCTGTCGCTGCTGCAGTTTATCGGGATAATTGGGCGGGTAATTGAAGCATCGTCCCCGACGGGAGAGGGAGAGAGAGAGAGATAATCGCGTCGAGGCACGCGGGCGAGCGACACATTCGCCGGGATTACACGTTGTTGCCGGCGGCGAAATGCAATTCGCGAGAGCCGCCCGCCCATCAAGTCTACAAAACGCATTAGTCTGACAGGAGGGGGGTAGGGAAGAACCATTTTATCGGTAGCGCATGCACGCATCGATCGTGGCGCAGCGCACAGTGACTGGTCCACGCGGCCGGATTTTCTGGTTGACGGCAGCGAATTCGTATTTGCGCGCAGACAGGAAATCGCGAGGTGGTCGATATGTTTTCTGCATGGGCATGAGGAGATTAACGGGCGTTTTTTACAGAATTAATGAGTGGGAAGGAATGGGGGATTGGGAGTCGCTGGGTTGAGAATATACCCCGCGTAAAAATTAAAAGTATGGGTAATATATTGCACACATATTGTATATACATATTAGCAATATATTCGCAATATATTTGAAATTGTACATCCTCCAATGCATTGCTAATATATGGGCAAAATAGAATATATAAAAATAATTCCAAAAAATTACCAATATAGCGGGAATATATTGGCCTTGCATAGCGAATAATTTATTATTTCATTTATTTTTATAGATTTTATTTTTAATTAGAGAGAGAGAGAGAGAGAGAGAGAGAGAGAGCAAGAAATAGAGAGAAAAAAGATACTATATGTAAATCATTGGTATGAAATACATTTCTTTATATTGTTCAATAAATAACATTTATTTTATTTTGTACATTACAATCATTATATTTACATATATACCAAAGACACGCATATTAGACTTTGCTGGTGATGGGCTTCCGACGATGCCAAATGTCTGGACACCATTCCAATAGTAAGCAAAGTATATGCGCCCTGGTTGTCTGCAAAATAGAAGAAATTTGGCAATTACTTAATTGTTCAATAAGAATTGTATTAAAATTTTACATGTTGTGATAAATATTTAGGTTATTTAGAAAATTTATATGAAATTTGGCTTTCAATCTTATTTGTAAAATAATTGTAATTTACATTTATAAAAAATCAAATTTTAATTCGTTATTATTAGATTTATTAATAGAATAACATTATACTATTAGAAATTTGGCTTTAAAATTATTTAAATATTTAAGGTACTTATCGGCAAACCTTTTTATCTCTTGGTTATGGAATAACACAAATTTTGTAAATTATTTTCACATGTTCAGTTCAGTACAATTTGACGATACTTTCATAAATTTACAGTTTTAGGCGCCTATAATAGCCCCGATATTCCCTTAAAAAATGTTGATATTTGGTTAGTTTCATTATTCATGTCATATTCTTAATTCTGATTTGAATTTCGTGTATCACTATGTATTTGAACAATGTACGTTTTTTTTAATTTAAATAAACGAAAAATGTAACATATCAAGTTACAAACCCTTGTATATTTGATTGTATCGATGCCAATTTAACCTCAGTTTAATTTTAGATTGTAATTTAACCACTATATCACAGGTCAGTATCTAAAATTATCTTACTCCAAGTTAAAATTAGAACATAAACCAAGATCGCTGTATGCATATAGAATGATACTTCACTGTTCATTAGTTTTTTAACGATATAGAATGGATTAGGTTGCAGTTAAATTACACGGTAATGCATCTTAACACCCGCTACCGGTTTTCAAAACGTAAAATTTGTCACGATCCAACTTGTCTCTACCCCTACAGTTTTAAAAGTTTCAAAAACCCACAAGTTGTTCCAAATCGACCCTATTTATCTCACTCCGACCTTTACTTTTTCGCTCTACCCCTCTCTTCCTGAAAAATGTGAAGTCAATTCGAAATTGGTCTTGTTGAAGAACCGTGAGTTCATGACTCCCGAAGAATAAGGAATGAGCACTATATCACCGCGCAATTTCTTGCCGCTCGCGGGCGGGCGGTACAGTTTCGCGTTCGTCGTTAAAACTCGCCCGCCGCGGGACAATTTATTTTCCCTTTCCCTCTCTCTCTCTCTCTCTCTCTCTCTCTCTCTCTCTCTCTCTCTCTCTCTCTCTCTGTCTTTCTCTATATCGGTTGCGTGCTGCTACTGCCGCTCGCTGCTACCGCCACCGCCTCTCTCTCTCGGGTTATCGATCGCGAGATTTATTCTTGTGCAACCGTGACTTTACGACTTCTCTTCCTCTTTCGCGCCCCCTTCGTGTATATATGCGAGTTTTCGCATTTATGACCCAAAACCAGGAGAAAAATCTATACAAGCTCGAAAGATGAAATTAAAAGGAATTACTGGGTATCGATATTTGGCTTTACTTTTAGACGTGCAAGCGTCACCGCCGCCGTTGTTGCCAAGGGCGCGTTCGCGCGTAATTAAAGGTAAATGAAGAATACGTCGCGGTTTATAATTTAGCTGATGCGTTTCGATAATTATGAAATTGTCTTCTATTAATGAATAACCTAGAAGCTAAAAATGGATTTGATCTTTATACGTGTAACGTCACCTTGTAATAATTTTAATACCTCACTAATTTAATTCGAAATTTAATTTTAAGAAATTGCACGTTAAAACAATGGGAATAAAAGTATTCCGGGTATAGATTGTATATGGGTAAAAGTTCAAGGACGATCCTTCTTCCAGATACGTCACACGCAACGCGCGCGTTAAGTAATTATATTTCTCCTAAATCCAATAATCGCAGAAGCATTTTACGATTTTTATCCACAAAACTCACCTCCTCCGTGTCTCTTAAAAAATAAGCACGCGAAAAGTGCTTTAAACCCTTTCGCTCTGGAGGAAAAAATCACAAAAGGAAAGTTGTGTTAAACGGCACTTGCCGCGTATAATCGGATCATGAAAATTTACGTGCGCTCGGGCGTTTAGTACTCGGGAATCGCAGTGAATTTAAAGTGCGCGCCGAACTTCAAAGTACTGTACACGTATACGTGTATATTCGCATATATACGTATACGAGCGGTGTGTTCGTTAAAATTAATTTCCTCATGTTTAAAGACAGGCGCGCGTCATACGAGGCTCCTGCTTTGTGCTCCGGTGGCACAGAGAGGACGCTTCTCTATTGCCACTAGGACAAGTAGTTCTACGGTGGCGTGTGCGAGCTTTTTGAATAAGTTAACGTTTAATTAATAAGTGTCGAGTGTGCGTGATGCTTCTTGAGCGGCGCCTTGTCGGACAAGAGGAGGTTGTATTTTGTTTATTAAACATTGAGATACAGTAAAAACCAATGCGATGGCTGCAGTTTGCGAGTAGTTTATTCGCCAACACTTGTGCTTGGCGTTTGGGTTATGACTCTGACAAAGTGTTATTTATGATGCTACTTTGGGCTATATTAACATATATACTGTTACGATAGTGTATGAAATTCTCTTCTTGAAAAGATATAGGGGAGGGGGAAAATTTAACCTTACATTATATGAAAGTATAAACCTATTTCATGAAATTTTTATAAAAGCGAAGCGCATCTCTCTAAAAATCGATGAATCGTTGAAATTAAAGCACCGCTTTAACATACGTATTGTGTACAAAATGAAATACATTACACACTTGTTATGTCATTTGTATTCTGTACCTGCACAACAAGTGTGTAGTATGTAAATTTTTACACGAAGTGTGTGAAAATCGGGCTTCTCAAGTACACAAATAATTTTACACAAAGATCAGAGTAATTTTGAACTTACATTTGGTTTTACAATTACAAAATCGGTATACTATTTTACACTACACCTCTGTGTCATTTTTAATTAAACTACATAAACACACAATATGCAATTACAATGAATATAATGTTTTATCTATCAAGTCTTCATAAAATATGACCTTGTAACATTATTAAATTGATATTCAACCAAAACCATTCAATGTCTCAATTAATCTCAACTTATCAGCAGCGTGAATAAACCTGTCCCACTCTAACCACACGTTCCTTTTCTGCCCCAACAGCGCGATGCCTTCAGACAGCATGGACGACATCGAGCTGAAGAACATTCAGCTGCAGTTTCCGGCGCTGAGGTACCTGACGAGGGACGACGGCTCGGTGCGGGAGGAGCGCGTGGAGACCGACAAGGGCACCCTCCTCGTCGCCGTCCAGGGAAATCGCGCCAAGCCCGCCATTCTCACGTATCACGATCTAGGCCTTAACTGTAAGTGACAAACCCTATTCACATACGTCCATTATCATAGTACGCGAGCGTAGTAGTATAGTAGTCTCCTGTGGGATTGATTTCTGTAGTGGGGTATCGAGGGTAGTGTCTTGTTTGAGTTATCGGTTTCGAAGTGGCATTGATTTTGCAGTTGACCTGGTGGTGGAAAGTTGGAGTGGGTGTGGGTTCGGCGAAAGTTGTTTGAATGGATGTAATAAGGGTAATAAGGGTGGTGTTATAGGTTGCTCGAGCTGGTTAGTTAGAGGATGAAATTTCCTTTGACGTTTGCGATTGTTAGATGATAATAGGGGATTCGAAAGATGCATTTTCTACATAAAAGTCGTAACTCCTCATAGTCTCAATGCCGTAGATAATGGAACATATTGCGCGAATTTCTTTTCGAACGTAATCTTCGGAATCCATTCAAAGCGTACTTTGAATCTCAACAACGTCAGAAGGATTTCAATCATTTTCATATGTCTAATATTATTTCCTCAAAGAACTATACTGCAGGGGATACTCGAAGCACCTATTTGACGTCATAATATTATATAGATTTTAGCATTATGACGCTGCAAGCCACTTATATACAATTCGACAATAGTAAACTCAGTTGTAATTACAATTGCATACACTTACTTCTACTTATCTAACAAAAGCAAAGCAGTTACAAAGTCTGGAATTTTCAGTTCCTAGCGAATCAAAACTCGCACAAACTCGAAAATTCAAATAATTTCTCGCACATCGAGCGTGAAATTTTGATGAACATGCATCTTTCGGCTATCGTGGCGTATCAGATCGTTTGCCTAAACAAATACATTCATTATATCCCAGGAGCTCGCGATAAGAGAGGATCGATACGACGACGCTGTCATACTTGAGTTACATCTCGTAATTAAGTGCGACGGAAACTTGGCGACCGGCCAACTTTCCTCCTGCGCGACTTTTCGAGGGCGAACAAATTATGTCCGATGTCTCGCTTTTATAAATGTGCGGACTTGACTTATCAAAAAATTGAGATGCCACGAGCATCTGTCTTGGGGTTATTTTGGAAAAATCGCAGTGTTTTTCTTTGGTTGGAAAAAAAATTGGGGGTTGGGTTATCGGCTTTATTTTTATTCTTCCGTGTCAAGTGTAAAATCCACAAATTTGATTTTGATCAAAATAAATTACATTTGGTGTCCTGAAAAACGACATACTTAGTTGGCGAACGAAACTTTTTTAAACGACATTTTTTTACTGGACAAATTGCTAGTATTAATCTCTTCCAAATCATTTAAAGTAATTTTATAGAAGAAAAAGAAAGTTAATTACCATGAATTTATTTCGCATGAAATTGATTCTTTTTCTTACGATGCAATTCATTTTTGTGATTTTATAATTCATCATGATTTTTAAACGATATTTAAAAACTAAAGGAAAAATCACTATTTTGCATTGTACCAACTTATACACTAACATTAAAAAAATTTACCAAGTAAAGCTACACAACAAACTACTACAACCAAAAATTCTAATCTCAAAAACTTCTGCCATTCCAGATATCTCGAGCTTCCAGGCATTCTTCAACTACATCGACATGCGAGTTCTCCTCGAAAACTTCTGCGTTTACCACGTGAACGCTCCGGGCCAGGAGGAGGGCGCTCCGACACTACCCGAGGAGTAAGTCACTCTGCATCTCTTCACCCCTCTTTCTGGAAAAAAACCTTCGCGAGATGCCGCACGGCCGTTAAACTAACGAGATCTCTCATAATTACGAGAGCGTCTGCATGTAGGCCGATGTTTACGATCGACATGACGCGTCATATGACGCACGGGGAGGTTTGGCGGTTGCGCGCGGTGATTGAACCAATTTCGCGGGCTGAAATTTCATTTGGATTCAATCAGCGCGAGGGTTCGGTTGGGCGCCGGATTTTAATGGCTGAAGATGAGGCTGGTAACGGTGGCGAGGATGGGTTGGGGGGTGGGTGTAATATAGGGAGGAAAATTTTTAGTAAAGATTAGTTGTAGTCTTTATACCTTTGAGATATGTTCTAGTTTTTTAAAGGGATTGCCATGACTTATAATAAAAATTGTTGTTTCCGCGCGTTTTTCTCGTTTTTTGTCGGATTTTTCACTATAAAGATGTTACTGTTTGTAAGAACTTGAATGTCCTACAGCGTTACAAAAGATTACAGTTATTTTTCCAAAGAACTTTTTCTCCGTATATTCTGAAGAAATGCTTGTTAGCGAAAGTCTTTTCTCAAGAAAGTACCGCAGCTTACGTACAACTTTGCCATTTTGAAGCAACATACTTTTAATACAAAATTTAAATAGAAACTACCGCAGATAAAAGTGTTAGGATATGGTAGAAATATTAAAAACATAAATTAAAAAATTAATTTCACAATTTAAGACCTCAAACCACGCAAATATCACGTATTTATGAAGGTACTTTGCTGAAACACGTGTCGGCCTTCGCGACGATGGCGATTAATTAAAATTTCCATAACTTTTTTAATATACATGCGGCCAACTATAACCTGGAATCGCTTACGGCAGCGACCTTTTTCGCGTTTTAATCAAACTTTCTCGATGAATCCCCTGCGTTTGCCTCCTACACGCGCACGTGCGCACACGTTTTCGACCCTGTGCTCGGGGGACGATTTCATTAAAACTTCCCTCTCTCTTCTTCGATTGCACTTGATCAAGAAGCGATTTTAAGATCGCCCGTGCGAGTCCTTGCCCTTCCCACACCCTCTTGTGCTCGCCACGTGTGATTACACACATACACATCCACGTGATACGTAACTCGCAAAATGATTTCGACCGCATTGCAGATTTGCATGCTAAGCTCGTCTCTGGCGCGCCTCGCGTGCCAAAATCGCGATCCTACGTACTACGGCTGCTCCGAGGAGGAAGTTCCGTCTCAATCTCGCGTTAAGCTCGCCAATCGATATGTTCGATTGAGCGATACACATGCTGGTGTGTACTTTCGAGGGGGAGGGCGAAAAAGGCTTATTTCGGAAGTTGAATATTGCGTGTCGTATCATTTTAATATCGTTATGAGAGTATGTTGACTGTAGCGGGGAGGATTATATTTAGACTGGGAGGAAACAGAAAAAGCTTTGAAGCAGTATGACGTAATCATGACATAAAAGAACAAAGGTATTCAAGATCCTGGAAACTTTATATTCAATTGAGTTTACGTCAAATAAGTGTACTTTTTTATTTTTAACCATCAGTTTTTTATATGTACAAGTTATCTAATTTTATAAATAGATTTCCCAATCAAAATTTTAAAATGCAAACTTTTACCTTTCTAAAACAAACTTTTAACAGGTAAAGTGAAGTATAAAGTAACACCAAGGTGGCACAGTATAATTTATAAACCGAAATGGACAAACTTTTTACATAAATTCAGCCTCTTTACAATACCAGCCTTCCCGCCAAAGATCCGAAGTATCAAAGTTACACAAACGCTTAAACTTCCATCGTTTACCGCGAAATCCCAGCCGGACGTACCTATATACACATACAGTCCGTGACGGTCGAATTCGATCACTTCCAACTCTCGCGCAAACATTTACATTGACGAGCAAATTTTATCAACGCGCGTACCCAATCATCCCCTCGTGGCCGATCACTTCTCGTTCGTCGCAAAACGTTTACATACATACGTGGAAGGCTATGCATCGACGCAGCGACGCGTATTCCTCTTCCCCATCCGTTCCACTTTCGTCTTAGTTCGCAGCAAAGATGGTACAGCGTAGACGCGATGCATTTTGCAGGAGTAAAATTGCGCACTGAAAAATTCCGTGACGCGCGGATCTCGCAGGATAAAATGAAATTGAGTTGCGTCAAGGGGAATACGCGAGCGCGTGTACGTATACGTATTTCTGTATACCTGCACACGCGTACGGCTGTTCCAATTTTATACGGGATGTATATTTTGAAATTCTTTTTGAAGGATGGAAAGAAATGAATTTAATTAAAAATTGTTTATTCCCCAGAGGAAAATTTGGATTTTCGGATAAATGAAAGGTGGGATTGTTATAGGGAGGCAGGTGAGAGGGTCAATTTTAATTATCATTAAAAATATCATGGGAAAAATTAATTATACTAAGGAATGTGATGGGCAGTATCTCGTTAAAGAGAAATGTGTTTATTAGCAACCCTAAAGCATGCATAATATTCCCAGTGAATATTATCATCTTTAATTCAACATTGAAGGTTGTATTTGGTATTTTTACTGTTGAGATTGTTCTGACATACTCTACGAATATGCACATTAGTTTTGTATTCCGCGGCTAAATATTAAGAAGGATTAGGTTAGGTAATCTGCGGTCTAGAGCGAGCATTCTGTTTCGTTGATCCGTGCGTGCTCAAAGCAAGAAGTCAGTTAGCCACGAGCTCTCGTTACATGAGCCTCGTGAGTGCAGAGTCTGTCAATTCTCTGCTCTCTACAAATCACTATCAAAACCGTGTATCTAATATTAGATCATCATCTACAATAAAGCTAATTTTATTGAACCCTTGTCTTTTATTTCTTCGGTTACAAACTCAGATCCAACATTTACGATATAAAAGGATCCAACACCTAGAGGTTTTAACACGTTGTCATGAATTTCCAACAGCTGCTAAGTATTTCAGAATAAAATTTTTAAATAAAGCCACCTTAATTTTTAAATAAAGCCACCTTCAACCATTAAATATCATAAACGTAAAAAGACTTTTTGAATAGAACCGATAACGACCAATATCCCGTTATAAAGAATACAACTCCCGACACATTTCTGAATGACAAACTACCCGAAAAGAAAGAACACCTAACTGCATCCCTCGCCGTCCAGTCGACCCTATAAATTCATCAATCCGCTCTAACCCTATACGTCCATAAATCTATCTCTCGCTCAGCGAGAACTAACTAACCAGCTTTCTCTTTCTCTCTCTCTTTCTCTACCTAGCTACATCTATCCGTCCATGGACGAGTTGGCGGATCAGGTGCTGTTCGTCCTGAGCCATTTCGGACTACGCACGGTGATCGGCTTCGGCGTGGGTGCCGGCGCCAACATCCTCGCGCGCTTCTCCCTATCCCATCCGGAGAAGGTGAACGCCCTCTGCTTGATCAACTGCGTCTCAACTCCCGCCGGATGGATCGAGTGGGGCTACCAGAAGCTCAATTGCCGCCACCTTCGCAGCCAGGGCATGACCCAGGGTGTACTGGAGTACCTCATGTGGCATCACTTCGGACGGGTGAGTTATGACATTGGCTAGCTGCTGTACCCAGGGGATATAGCGCTTTTATGGGTTTGTGGTATAAAAATGTTGGTAGCGTGAGCTTCCGTAAGATCAGAGTAATAGAGGTTGATATTTGATCGTATTTACAGTAATGTTGTCGCTTGTCATCTTTCAGGTATATTTTTAATTATTTTTCATCAACTTGAATATTTCTGCCTTTTTAATGGTATGAATACTTGATTAAATCTGCATTAATGTAATAGGGGATGTGAAGTACGTTGAGAGGATGCGTTCTATTTTTGTGATTTCAGGTGTGTGTGTGCGTGTGTATGTGTGTGTGTGTGTGTGTGTGTGTGTGTGTGTGTGTGTGTATAACTTTGCCAAAAATGGAAACATTGTATCTGTTCTGTGATAAGGTTGTAAAAAAGTAATTACACTTTTATGAGACAAGTCTTACAAATATAAAACCACGAGGCGAAAAGGTTAACTTATGTAACTTTGGGGGTTTTACAGAGAAACTAATTAAAAGTATTTCCTGAACTTAAAAACAGACGTTGATGACACTCCTGTTTTGGTACTATTCCATACGAGACACCTATAAAGTGAATACTTTTAAAATTAAAAAAATTGTAAAATATTTTCATGTAAATAATTTAACTCGCCAAGTTTCAGGTAGGTTAATGTGATTTGTGTTTTAAATACCAGTTAAATAACTTTTTGTAAGCAGAATTAGCGGAAATTATTTTCTTTGTTGAGCTACATTTTCAGGAAAATTTCAAAAAGTTACAGCTACCAAAATTGAGAACAATATCATAAATAGTAAAATTATAAAACATTTCTTGATCTCCAGACGAAATGAATCTTCTACTTAATACTAGCTCAGGCATTTCGCCATAAAAAGCTCGAGCTCGCTTCCTCGCACTTCTGTACCTTCCGGTTCGCATTACATTAATTGAGGGAGAGAGCGAATACGTTCTCTCACGCTTGTCGACGACGAAAATAAACGGGTCGAGGACGCTCCACCCTGAAATTAATTGATATTCTTTGTGCGCGCGCGTACAACCACCACCATCACCACGAATAAAGCTTTCTCGAGGGCTTATAGTATATAGGAACAGAGAAAGCGACACGTCGTCGGCGACGCTTGCAAGGCGCGAGATAGTTCGCACGACTGGTCCCGCGCGATCCTCATCATTCAAGTGGGGTTCACAGCGAGCGCGAGCTCGACCTCGAATTATCGACGCGACACAGCGGTCCCGGAAAATTGGATTAGCGGCTGCTGTGGGTGCGCGAATGATAGATAGGAGAGAGGAAGGTGAACGCGTGTGCTGGAAGTTTTCTTTTGAGCGAACGCGAGCAGCGAGTGCCAGTGTCACGTTTGAAGATAGAGAGAGCATTTCTTGAAGATTAGTGTAAAGTGGAGGAGCCTCGGTGCTTTGTTACAGGTGGATTTGATGTGCCGTGAATGGAGGAGTATAAGCTGGTTAACTCCAAGTTTCAGTGTTTCTGTTGTGAATTCTGTTGGGTTTGAATAGGTTTTTCATATAAGAAATGAAGTATAGATTTAATAATTTTAAAAAGCTTTGAAAATTGAAAAAATATTTATAGGAAGTACGACGTATTAGAGAATTTACTATTTATATAATATTGTATTTCTTTGCAGAAGAAAGTTTGCAACCAAAATACGTTAATATTATGAGGGGGTAGACTCAGATGCTTGCTTTCAAGGTTTTAGTACTTTACGCAAATATTAATACAAGGTTTATAATATTGTGTATAACCAAGTAGAAAGCAGCACTTTGTAGTTACGGTAAAGTCAACATCTTCACTCAACACTTTAGACCCTAAGTATACCAAAATTCGTAACGAACAGTGATAGTCGTAACTGTCGGATCAAAAGTTGCTATATTTCAAAATCTCTTAAGACGCAAACATCAAACATTGCACAAACAGTAAAAAGCAATTGCAAAATTAGGTACCGCAGAAGCTTGCTAATCCTCCAGATCCTCGACAACCATATAGGCTCGCTTCTTGAGAACAAGGAACCTCAACAACGAAAATGATGAAAAACAAAGCCACTAACACACCAACCTATGATTTTTTTACTGTTCGTAGGTTACGAGTTTGAGGAGTACGTTACCCAATACGTTATCCTTTAACCACAGTCGCTCACTTTTTACCTATAATCGCATAGCGGTAAAACGTTAATTTCCACTATAAACGTGACAACCACGTCTTACTCTTCTCGACCTTCAACTTTAAACCTAGCCATTCTAACCTCATCTCGAATTCCAGGGCACCGAGGAGAGGAACCACGACCTGGTGCAGGTGTACAAGAACTACTTCGAGCGCCGGGTGAACCCGACGAATCTCGCCCTCTTCATCGACAGCTACGTGCGGCGCACGGACCTCAACATCGTCCGCGAGCTCGACCCGACGCGCAAGAAGGACGCCGCGACGACCTTGGCTGTGCCCGTGATGAATATCACCGGCTCCCTCAGTCCCCACGTCGACGACACCGTCACGCTCAACGGCCGCCTCGATCCCACCAACAGTTCGTGGATGAAGGTGAGCGATTGGCCGAGATTTATCTGGGTTTGGGGATATGTAGTTACAGGGGATTTAGGTTTGTGTGTGTGTCTTTTGCGTAAGTAGAGGAGATCGAGAGTGCTTGAGCTTTCACGTTGTTTGTCGCCACCGCTGGTTTTGCTTTCAGGGTAAATATCTGAAACCACAAGAGTGATGCTTATGTTTAAATCGGGTCATGCAAAAAAGGTTCTTAGTACGATGGAAATTCCATCTGGATTTGGGCCCTTTTTGTATGAATCGACTTATTTGAATACTTGTTTTGTAAATCTTTAAAAAAATACTATCTAAAGATTCAGATGTTAACATCTAAAAACTGAAGCAAGATATTGAAAAACGTAAGATTTTATTAACGTAGTTTTGCATTGATATTTGAATTGATTGATATATTTTGTCAATCAAAAATGCAAATGATTCTCTTGGTAAATCTCGTAATAAATCGTTACTACGAGAGGAAAAGAAATTAAGGAACTTATCGAATTTCCGTAATGGCTGTACAACTTTACTTAGCTAAAATATTTCTACTAAACTAAAGTATAGTAATGTTCTATTTGACAAAAAAAAAGATTTAAAACAGTTCAAAACTTGCGTTCTTGATAATCACCCAAGAAACTTATCAATCTATTTACAGTATTAAGAATTATACTTTTCATAAAAGAAACTTCTATTGCATCAACTCATGTTATTTTAAAGTAAATCACTTTCCCAATGAAAGAATCAATTACAATGTCTTGAATCTTTTTGTATCAGTAAAGAAGTCTCTTATATTAACAGTCAATCAAATACTAATAACATAAAAATGAACTTTTTAGATCTCAGATTGCGGAATGGTGCTAGAAGAGCAACCGGGCAAAGTAAGCGAAGCCTTTCGGCTGTTCCTCCAGGGTGAAGGCTATGGTAAGTGAGCGACGCGAAGAACGCTAAACGAAACTTTAGAAAGAACAAATTGTAATAAGAATCGAAAATATTATCATCACGAATCTCATCACGTAAATTCGCAATCTCGCGTCAAAGACGTTATAAATGACAAATTCAATTGCATTCACGAAAAAATCGCGCGAAATTCGAGATACAATTTAACGAGATAAGAGATAACGAAAAAAATTAAGCAAAACGTACAGTCACCACGGCAGTAGGTTGCGCGTATACGCGCTACCCCGTTGCGCGCAAAAATCATTCGATTAAAACGGTGAGACGGATAAAAAATGACATTCCGTTTGACGGATGATAATAACGGGAAGAAAAAATTCGAGACAAAGAGTAATAGCGAGCGAAAAGTGAGAAAAACGTACATGACATTGGGAGCGCGCTGTTACGCGAGACTTACTGCTGCGTGACGCCCAGACTATTTGAAAAATTAATTGAGATACGACGAGGAAGAGGTGAAAAAAGGCACTCGAAAGTTTCTCTGTTGATTGGCATCTATTACCATTGCATTATTGCATCGATCTCGTATTGGCCTATGGTCCGTAGTTTATAGATTAAACAAAAAAAAGCATGATGCGTTTATTGAAATGTTTATCGACGTTGAAAAGAAAAAAAATTGAGTAAAGTGGTAAAAGGTGAAAACAGTACTTAAAACAAGCAAACAAAAGCGTTGTTGCGCGTGTATCTTGTCTATTTTCGAAGTGTTCCTCGTGTCTAGATGATATCTAGATATGTTGTAGATGTACGACGCAATCTAAAAGCTTGTAATCCTTGTCTCTGCTGCATTGACTTCGATTCTAGTATTTCACTTTGAATTAAAAAAAAAAAAGTTTAGTATTAATATGGTACATTGACCTAAAGGACAGATTAGTGAATTAAATTTTTGGAAAAAAAAATTACAAAGTGAGATTTTTCTAGCTGTGAATTGATTTTTTAAGTATCATTATAAATTTAACGAGAAATTGTGATGGATTCCAAAGATAAGCTGGTCTTAGCATAATACTAACCTGTCCAGTCCATTTAAAGTTTGCGAATGTATTTTGGCAACTAAAATACAAAGTAAATGTTTTCGAGAGTGATTAAACAGTCCTCTCTCGAGCGTTTGAAAGCTCACGAACACGCGTCTTAATAAAGTAAAGTGTAAAATTTTTAGATTGCACGTGCATTACTTATGCGGTAGTTTGAAATCTGACTTTCCTGAAACTACTCGGTAGCAGTAATAATGGTAAACTAACGCGTCAAATCGAGGCCGAGTAAAAGAGAAAAATAAAGAGAGAAAAAAAGATGATAATGATGGTAACAAATATAAGACGGTCGGCATCGAAATAATATCTATTTGCTGTCTTAGACGGCGTTCGTTGTTCTGTTTGGCTTTTTGGTCACAGAAAACACACCCGCACTTGTCACTGTACACTATAATACGCTTCTGTCACAGTAAACTGTACATCGACGCAAATAATGAGAGTGAAAAGAAAATAATAATACCAGTAATCGAACCCGGTGATAAATATGTCCATGATTCATTTACTTATTACGATTTTTAATTCTTACAAGCATTTATTTTATTTCTGTGGATTATCACAATGTTCTTGTACTTGTTGAAAGTAAATAGCTATAACTTACTAAATGTGTATGAGCCGAACTTGAAAAACAAAATAAGCAAAATAAGAGCTGTCTTAGTGGAAGAGTCACTTTTTTAATTGATTGTGTTTATTGTTGAACTTTTTTCCTGTAGGATGTGAAGAAATGTTAATCCTCCCACTGTTACTGTTATTAAAAAGTCATCTTGTTGTTAGCATAATTGATGATTTCATGATTTATCATTACTGTCACTTTATTAGAAACGAGTTGAAATTTGTCTTGTATGAATGAATCAATAAATACTGGCGTTGAATTTTAGACTGATAAGAATTGTTTAATTTTTCTATTCACCAACTACTATTTGTTCGTGTTGAATTTCTTACACATTGCAGTCGGAAAATGAATATCTGCTTTCACTATTACTATTATCATTCTAAAATTCGACCTTGCTTTGAACGAAACTTCTGTTTATTTAGTATTACTCATCTTAATATAAAATTATGAATAAACGAACATTAAAAGATATTTCACCAAAACTACTCGTCTCTGAACTTCATTTTCGCCGTTCATGTTTTTTTTTCTTCATTCATCCGTCATATCATGTTTTAAAATAGTTCACATAATGATAAATATAACAGAAGTAGAAAAAAAAATTCTTGTTCACCGACTTGAGCCTTTATTTCCCACGCGTCTCGGATTGATCGAGTGGTATGTATTAAAATCTTTTCTCAAGTCTGTAGTATTTTAATTTCTTTCGGCTTCTTGGCTAGTTTCCTTTACGTTATGATCGTTTGATTGTACCTTTTTGTATATTTTTTTCCCGCGGGTGTTCGCGTTGTATATAGAAGCAAAGAGACTGAAGTATTGATAATTTTAAACATATTTTTTAAAATACACGTAAAATGAGAAAGATGATATCTTTTGTTACTTTCAAACAGACAATTTTTACCTATTTATAAACGGCTTTTGTTAACATTAGCATTTTTATAATGCATGTATTTGTTGCTCTCTCTATATACCTACATGTATAAAGTCTAAACACGTGATTCTTGTGTACATACGATTCTTATAAAATAAGTAATCTTAACAAAACATTGTGTAAATATGTAAAAAATGCTTGTTTAAAGTAACGAAAGTTGTTCACTTTAGATCGATGTTTGTTATTAATGATAAGGTAAAATATAAATCACCATTTAAACGATAAGTTCTCTGGCACAGAAAAACCAAAACCTATATTTGCCTTATGATTGATGTAGATTATGAAAAAAAAAAGATCCCGTCAATGGATCGACGTCAAAGAATTCTCAAATAAAACGAGTGTTTTTGTTTCTTCTGCGTTTTAGTGGTGAGATCCCCGGGGAAGACCACGGCGCCTACAACACCCGAAGGTAATTGTAATTAGGAATTGAGGCCGCAAAGGAGTCGAACGCGCTGTGTCGGTCAATTAGGCCACGTCTAAGCGTTAAGTAAGTCGGATTACAAAACTATTTTCGGGAAGTAAAGTTATTGAAAGAAAAGAGAGAGACTAACAATCGGGACTAACCGGAAAAGTTTGTAATTAACGTAATGCAACACTTTATTAACTGTATTTTTTGGAACTAACACTTAAAATAACGCTATAACTAACTACTAATTAATCAACTAACTAACAACTAACTAACTAAGTAAATCTACTATCGTATTAATTATTTTCACTACTTTCCTCTTGAATTACTTGAATGCACAATCTTGTAACTGTATTGTGTTCGTATAAGTACTTAAAACGTAAATCCTTCAGTCTTTATAAGAGTCACAAATGACATTTCTTTTTGAGAAGAAAATGTAATCTTATTTTCAATTCTGTTTCTATGTACCCTCAAAATGCAAATCGAAATCCTTTCTTTTTCATAATCTGTATAAAGAACGTGACATACTATGTGACGTAAAAAATTTCATTTACAGTATTTTCAATAACAATAATTTTCGCGGTCGCCGTAGTACCTCTAAAATTTCTATCACTCCCTGTTCAGTCTCATGTATCTATTGCGAATATTGTATTTCTATGAAGTTGAATGTAATATTTGATACTATAATTGTTATCTTCGAGCTTAATAATGTGGTCTCTTGTATTAATATCTGGTTTTTGTGTATGTGTATCTATAATGTAGCTACTGTTAAACAACGTATTGCCTTTTTTTATAAAAGTGTTACTAAATGGTTTGGATATTACGTATTTTAACAGCAGTGATGTTGTTGGCACTTCTTGCACGTCTCTTGCAAATTTATGACCCCTTCCTGCATACAGTTTTTTAAAGTTTAGATTTTCTTACGAATATGCACTAAGTTCTGAAATTAAGTAATTTTATTTTAAATCAATGTGAATAAGTTAATCAATATAGTTTTGTATTTTTCACTTATTACTATTGCGGTTAACATTAATTTAATGTATTTAATGTATTTTATGTATTTTATGTATTTTGACAATTGTACTATAATGTTCATTATATTCACTAACACTACGAATTGTACCAGATTCAGAAAATGATTTTTATTGGAAAAAATATGCAGAAAGGGGTAGATAAAATTTTATTGAAGTATTAAATTTGTAATCAATAGTAGTGATTGACGTTACCGACAGAGAAATTATTATTCATTTCTGGGAATGAGAATGTATTAGATCATAATTTACTCTCGGATACCGACTGACGGTAAATCAGACATGATATACTGCGTCTGTAAAACGTGATGATAAAACGATAAATTTGAATCTCCTATCCAATCTTTCAAAGTTAGTTACCCCAAACTCATACCCTATTTATACCTATGAAGAAAAGGCTAAATTAAAAGGATTACAAATTATTGACTTATAATTTTTTGTAGAAAAATAATGTAAAAAAATGTGTATAACTTTTTGTGTTTATAGCGGCTCTCAGTCTTTCGCGGTAGGACCACTTTCAGATATATTGAAAGTCTTAACACTGAATCTCTTTTGTTGTTGAGAACGAGAGAAAAATAACGAGAACAGACTAAGAAAAATTACAATAATTGCACCGGGTAGAAACGTAGAGTATACTCTGATACATTGCGTGACTTACACACTATGTCTTGCTGTTTCTTGCACACAACAGACCACTAAACACACGCATTCTACTTCTTTTACTTTGCATGTGCGCTTGCATTTGTTTTTTTTTTTCTTTTCTCCCCGTGATTATATACTAACATATACATACGACTGTTATTATATGCTTCGCGCCAAATCTGCCGATCGCAGCGTCGATTTGGTATATAATTTGACCTAACAAGGTAATTTTTTTTTTAATTTTTTTTTACTGCGTACAATGGAAAGAGGACGCGTTTTGTTGCGCCAAAAAGCAAAAGCAATAAATAAATATTATCTGGTAGTAAAAAGTTGGTTGCATGGTCAAAATATGTAACTAATCAATACCAATAATGAGTAATGCACAATGAACTATAATTTTCTATTTTTAATTTAAAACTTCATAATTTCTACGTGAATTTTCTTTTTTGTGGTTATTGTATGTCGTTTAATATAAATACATAAACTTCATTACTTGCCTATCGAAAAATTTTGAATCAAATGAACTATAAAAATTTTTCAGACCATTTTCCACCAACTTTATCCTATCAGACGCGAACCTGTGCGCATAAAATATATATATGATGCAAGGAGCAGCGCGGCTCTCAAGAGAATCGCTCACATTGTGCCAATGTGCAATTTTCGTTTGCAGTTGCGCCGCTCTCGCCGCTAAAGATGGCCGACTACAGGCTCGCCTCCCTTGAGGGCCTCAACCACATCTGCAGCAAGAAGATAGACTGGCCGACCGCGACCATACACATCACCGAGAATCCCTTGCCGGAAGCCGTCGTCTGCTAAGCAGGGGGGCACAGCCCCCTATCTCTTTTTGTTTGTCAAGGATACGAAGGAGGAGGAAAATATGGAGGAAAGATGATGATGATGATTATGAGAAAAAGAGAAAGATGCTCGTCTCTCCTGCATTTGTGTACAAATGAACTGGAACGAGGGCGACGACATTACGTGAAGGAAGAATATCCTCGAGAGATTGTTGTTGTCGGGTCGATCGTCGCCAGCGAACGCCGATTTACAGCCGGACACCGAACTTTTCCCACATTCGAATCCATATCGATCGATTCTTTCGGATAAACGTGAATCTGTTGGAATTTCAGCGTCGATGTCGTGTAAAAAGTTTTTCGTCCGATGTTTTTCCGAATCTTGACCTGAAACTTTTTACAAAACTCAATCTTTTCTTCTCTGACGAATATGTCCATTCTATGATAAGAGAGATTTCAAGAGATTTACACTTCACCCACGATATTTTCTAGATTTAGCTCGCTCGAGGGAGGATCGCGGTTATCTCGTTCGAGCTTTTTCACTGTCGACATATTATACACTCGAGAACAAAAAAGAAACTGCTAATTGCGTTCCGATCCTCCCTCGAGCGAGCCGCGAGAGCTCAAAATCCCGGTGTTCGGCTCCTTCGCGTCGAGTTCGCGCGATGACCATCGTGGTTGCTCGCAGAAGTAAAAATAAGGCAAAACAATAAAAATACATATGAGTTTAGGTCAGTAATCTCCATCAGGAATTAAACAAAAAGAAACAGAGAAAAAAAAGAATTAAATGAAAAAAAAATACTGGAGCAACAAATAATATCTAAGATGAAAACAAAATAAACAAACAAAAGATATGTTGAAACGATGAACGAATCGAACGCAGCAACGAATGAGCGAGTATCACTGTAGTTATATCTCATTAACTATAGGAAAAGGAAGGAAAAACCGCTCACACGACACTTCTATTCGTGTTCATGAAAAAAAAAATTGCATTCTCGAATTACCTCTCTATCGCAGCATCATTGTCGCCGCTCGATTGTGTATGGAATTGCATCGCGAGCCTGTGAACTTTTTCACACCACTGTTTGTAAGAAAATTCTATATTGTTTAGATATTTTGTATTTCCATTGCGTGTCTTGTGTTTTACATTTTGACTCAACGTTATCTCATTAATGTAAGAGATATGTTAGTTTGTTATTTATAATGTATTGTATAACCGTACAACGATTATTGTAATACGAAGTTTGTGTTTTTAAAAAAAAAAAAATAAAATTAATTATACGATTTTAATACGGATTTGAATTGTGAACGAAACGAAACATATCCAGAAGTACACTTATGATACAATGTTGTTACTGACGAAATATTACGCTAGGGACTTTAAAAACTGCTGTGCGTTGTTGTTTTGCTACGTGTATGACATGTATAAACAATAATATATAATCAATATATAAAGTTATTGTATTAATTGGACCTCTATGATAGTTATTCATACAAGTGTATTCTAAAGAACAAGCTATCACTCATATAAACTAAAATGTTTTCAATGAAAAGAACTTGACGATCCTGTTTCGTGTTGTTCACATCCTATCGACGACGATAAGACGAACTTGAAAATTTTCTCACAAACAGGTAGAAAAAGAGATATGGCTCGAACAGTATTTTCCGGTACGCGTATGCTCTATTTAAATATAAGCGTTTATAATATAACTGCTGTCCACGACTTTCTCCACAGCTTCGCATGATGTTTGATAACATGTCTGTGGTTCATGTGGAAGAGAATGAAAATCATAAAATGTTTTTTAACTGTGTTGCATTCTGAAACAGACCAAATCTATCTATTGATATCTAAATGATCATCTAATCGAATCACATGTAAACATTCTTTTATCGGATACAGAATCTCACGGTGTCTATGATTATAACTTCTTTCTGTGATTGAACCGACGCAAAGACATGATAAGAACTCAAAGCCAGCTGACCACAACGTAGTGTGTTTTCTATAACCGCATAACCCGAAGCGAGTTGTATTAGTAGCTTTAGTTCCTGATCGTAGCTTTCCCGAGACAAGTCGTGGACGCTTCGGGTTAAAGTGATAACAAAAAAAAAACAAATATGCAAACGTTATGCTGTGGAATTACTCAAATATAGGAGCTTAGCGCGATCGAAACGAAGCAAAGCAAACACTGGCCTATACACTGGGGGGATAAGGGGAACAGAGGAATCCGAAGCGCCTATAAAACATAGAAAATACTACGGGATAGAGTTAATGTTTAAGGGAAATGGCGGGGATGATTTTTGGTCGCTTTTCTGCCCAGACAATGTATTATATTTACCGCGTAAATACGTATGAGACTTTACAGGGATTATGTGGGAGGAAGGAAGCGATTGACGAAAGTGCCGCGTATAGCAAAAATTTGATCGTTTCGTTCGGACTAAAAAGGATTTATGTATATTTGTCTGTTATGATACATTATTGTATTATTGAGAAAATTATTCGTGACAACTATTAGGACCATTGAATTTTGCACTAAAATAATAACAGAATTTGTGAATAAATTATCACGCGTTAAAATATGCATAAATCCTTTTCAGTGGAATTTCGAGGAGTTTATATTAGGAATTGAGGAATTATACGATATCATTTTTTACTAAATTTTTAATCAATGCATATCTTGAGTACCGTGTGGAATTGGCGTTTTTTAGAGTTAGGTTATACGATATGTTCACTTCGACAATGATTGGCATATTTGCGCAAAGTTCTAAAGTAGATATGTAAGGAAAATTTATTCGATAAGTATATAACTGAAAAGACTCGGGTAACTCGTGCTTTAGCGAACAGGAGAAAGGAAGAAATGAATTATTTAAAAAGCCAGGTGATTAGACGGGAAACGTATGTACACAATATAAAAGAGAATGGAAGGGAGAGCGGAAATCGGAAGAAAAGGGATTCTCGCGATGGTACATTGACACAACTACACACAGATACACCCAACTATATTATATATATATACATATGCCCTTTCATCCTTCGTTTCTCAATATACCAGCTGGCGAAATAAGATGAGAATAAGGCGTTTAGATAGAAAAAAAGAGGACGCGTAGCTCGCAATGGGTTTAGCTAGGCAAATATTCAAACTAAAGATATTTAAATAAATATTCAAGAAAATATGAGAAAAGAAAAAAAAAATAAACTAAAATAATAAAGAGTTACGTGCGCGACTGGGTAGAATCTTAAAAATATATAACGCGATATGGTCTTCACCATATGTGTTTCCCAAGCCTCTAGCAAGTGATATGAAAAAAATATTGATTATATAAAGATGAAAACGTGCCTGCTAACACGAGACAGAAAGAAAGAGAGAAAATACGTACGTATAGCTTAGAAAAGTCGTTCGGCGAGAGTAAAAGTGGAACTATTATAATTATCGACGCCTTTAGTTTTCTATAAACGTTATATGAATTCTTCCGACGACGTGAACGCCGCGAATATATTGCACCTCGTATGATTTTCTTTCGATGTTTCGAGAAAAGTTAAGATTGCGTTCTCCTTTTTGTCAAAAAAATCCCATGATTTCTTCAAGTTCTCATCGCTGTTTATATACATATATTATCACATATACCCACTTCATTCTAGTACTTAAGTTTTTTTAGTTTACAACTGCGCGAACATTCGACGTCTATAACATAAATGTACCTACTTTTTTTCGTTTGTGTATAACATTAACTACTCCAACCATGACCAGACAATTTTTGAATGCATAATAAGCATCGCAGATACATGGCACATTTATGAAGTTTTCGTTATCATTGCTTTATATATATATATATAGGAAGATTAAGATTCATTCAAATATTGGCGTATAAATCTCAGAGACGGCTACGAAAGTTGTTAAACAACACGTGCAAGCATAACAATGACACATAAGTAATTCGTAAGGCATTCGCAGTAAGGAGTATAGAGTTTATGGATTAAGCGAAGAAAGAGAAAAAGAGAGCGAAATATAAATATATATATATGGAATATTATACACTTGTCTAAGCGACGCGAGAGGAAGTAAAGGACTCAAGCAACAAGAATTGACTTCGATATATCATTTCCATATACCGTGCTATGAGCTTTTACTCTAAAGTGTCTTTCTTTCGAAAATAAAAAATGCCTATCCTTCGCTCATCTATATACAAATGCAACACGTGAAACTTCTGAATTCTTTGTAATAAAAAGTAAAAGACAAACTGTGTTTTTATATGTATATGTTGATTAAGTCTAGATGTACAACGTAAGCTAAGGTCTCAAACTGTCTCATGTACTTTGTTCACCTTTTCATTATGGAACCACTTTGTTTATCGATATTAATTGTGAGTCAACATGCACGTAGGAAGAATCGAACGAGAAAAAATCATCAAATACAAAAAAAAAAAGAAACTTTCGTGTTTGGTCTGGCGAAGCTAAGCGTTGTTGCAATGATCGTTGCTGCAAAATAATATTCGCGAGCATTTCTGAAGTATTAGCCGTTGCTAAACGTTCACGTGTAAATTCAGCGGAGGCAAATACAGACACACGCACACGCGCCCTCTCTCTATATATAAACACATACACCGACACACGAGATAAAAAGCATCCTCTATGTTCACGAAATATATTGCGTAAGGAGGAATAGTATAATAGGAACGAGGACACTCCTGATTACTTGCGTAATTAAATTGGCGCGTGTAAATAAAATGCCCGACCATCGGATTTTCACAATTATCTCGATTCTGCTCGGTTCTATCGGCCAAAAAAAAAAATATCTTTTCCACAGAAGCACACGATCACGGGCAATCACACATACACGCACACACACGTACACATTTGTATTTATTGAGAATTTCGCACGCAAATCGTTGACGAACGTTTACCAAACCAGGACCATTTTCTTTTGCCATATAACTTTCATTGCATCTAACACATGTTGCGATTACACAAATCGTTCATTCGCGCGTTCTGAGGACAAAATTATCTCTTTGATTTTGAAAGGTATACACGTATATTCTTTCGAGTTTCACGCGGTGTAACAAGTCCTCTTTCTTGAATAAAAAGAAAAACAAAAGAAAACGAAGAAAGAAATTTACGCTCGCACGTTTCGCTATGGACTGCGCACGCTGATATAAATAAGCGAATATAAGGCGACGAAGATGAGGAAAAATGCAAAAAAGCAAAATAGGCTGCAGCCACACGACGTTGACACATAGCGAAAAAATAAAAAAAAAAGATAAACAATGCGTGTACTCGAATTTTGCAGAGCCGTTGCGCGCCGATTTAAATGGGCGCGCAACGGCAATGGGACTCGAGTACAAGCGAGTTCACACCTTATAGATGGAGCTTCAGAAATACCATAAGATAAATGAACACGTGCACACCGAGATAATACATCTTGTTATTTATAATAAACAGACGTGGAAAAAGGCAATTTTGTGTTTAAAATTTTTCTTTCATTTTATGAAAAATCCTTTCACCTCCTTCCCTAAAAATTTATTATAAATATATAAATATTATATAAATGTCTCTTTTATAGCATGTTGTAGTTATAAGTAGAATAGTCATTGATTTAGAATCTTTTAGTAGAATAGTAGGTATTCAATAATAGCAGACGGTTTTTAATAATTATCCTCGCTTCCTAAATATTAATTTTAGGATTTTTATCTTCAATGTTCTAAAAACCGTTAAATTATTAATTTAAAAAAAAGGTAGCTTTATTTTTTAGTACACACATTAATTTTTAGTGGTATCGTAACTGAAATAAAAAAAATGACTTCATCTATTTAAAGATCAACTATAGTCTTCTAAAACCTAAAATAAGGTATGTATATTTATGGAGTATTTGCATCACCAGAATGTAAGGTAAGTGCATTTACCATTTACCCAATATTAACGCAAAACAGCATCGTTAATAAAGATAAAGAGTAATTCATCAGAAATCCTCTCGAAAAATTACTCAAAACAAACATGTTCTCTTTAAATATAAATAAATACATCCTCCCCAAATATCCGTCATGATGCTCTTAATCTTTCGGCTCGCACGTTTTTCTGCGCGCCGCGTGTTCGCGCCTCTGCGGCGTTCGGTCCACACAACCGTCTGTAAAAACAGCATCGGCCCGCGCAGAATTCCCTCGGTTGCTTCGTGGGGAAGATCCTGGATATACGATGTGTGGGAACGCGCCAGTGGCTGATAAAAAAGTGTTCGCAGCGGCCTTTTTTAGCTCGCACTGTTCGGTGACATCTGTATTTTTGCTTGTGATGCTTGTTTATCGCCATATTTCATAGTAGAGCGTTAAAGGCGGATTTTGAGGATGGGAAGATTAGACAAATGGTCTTATAATTGAACGTGAAAAAGTGCGAATTGGTGTATTTATTTTTAAATTATGTTATTGATTATATTTACGGTGACAAATAAAAATAGAATAAGATTTATTAAGGTGACTCATGCGGGCTAGTAGACCTAAAGCTATATGAAATTTTTTTAGGAAGATTCATTTACACATTCCAATCTGAAAACTGATATGACAGGAAAAAGGGTTCTTAACATAAAGGAAATAATTTTTGTTAGAAAATTTCCAATGTTGCAAAAGTAGATTTTGTCCACTAAAAAGAAATTTAATAAGTATTTATAATCTTTTTTGTTTTTCATTCAATTTTAATTTGCAAGGTTTCATCATATTCTTCCTTGTTCAGTTTCAGGGGGAGATATCGATATAAAAATTGTAAAATTTTCAAAACCTGCAAAATTATATGCAATTGTTTGTAGATTTGTCACTGAATTTTATAAACAATGGCATATAACCCCCTGAAATTGAACAAGGAAGAAAATGAGACCTTGCAAATTAAAATTGAATGAAAAACAAAAAGATTATAAATACTTATTGAATTTTTTTAATGGGCAAAATCTACTTTTGCAACATTGGAAATTTTCTAACAAAAATTTTTTCCTTTATGTTAAGGACCCTTTTTCCTGTCATATCAGTTTTCAGATTGGAATGTGTAAATGAATCTTCCTTAAAAAATTTCATAGCTTTAGGTCTACTAGCCCGCATGAGCCACCTTAAGACAGTGGGCTCAGCGACCCAATAATGTCCAGAACAAAGTACATATACAATTGTTCGTCGTACAGAAAAGGCGCATTACATTATTACATAAAATAGTATAATAGTATATTATGCAACAAGGCCGTAAAAACGTACGCCCGAGTTGCATACGATATTTTTTGCAACACTGTTCGTAAAATTCGATTTTACGCACTAAACGTAGGGCGTAAAATGTATTTTACGCACAGTGTTGTAAATAAATAGTTATAATATAATAAAGTAAATAGTTATAAAATGATGTACATATATGTACACAGTTAATGTATAAATGATATTAACAATGAAAAAATTTCATTGTAGTGTATAGTAATTGTATAGCGTAGTAATTACATAAGATTAATATTTTTTAAGATACTTCCAAATTTATACATTTTGGAGAAAAAAAAAATCATACAATTACGTTTTACGAATTTTTAAACAGTAATGAGAAATGACAAAACTCTGATCTACATGTCGTCGCACAATGAAATCGTGTCATTACATTCAATTTTCTCTCACGAAATTGAATGCACATTTTTATTGATCGACGAATGAACTAAATTATACATGAAGTCGTATACAATGCATAATTCAATAATACAAGCACTAATTAATGCTGATCGAACGAGCAAGCTTCTTCCCGCTTATTAAAGTTGACAGCGTACAATTGTGTGTTGTTAAACTGGTAATGGCATAGATATTATAATAAATGAACTATTCTTGTCGTGGAAAAGTGTAAAAATACACGACACCTAGAAATCGCTTGAGTAATTTGTTCTATAATTAGAAGACAAAATTTATCAATGTTATTGTTCGTTTAGAAAAAGTGTATATTTTCCAAATTTAAAAGTATTCTTCCTAATTATTCCAAGAAATTATATTTTGTAAATATAGATTCAAATTTTATAGACATAAACAAGTGTTTATTGAGCGAAATGAATTTTGGAGCAAACAATTTGTGCTCCTTATACTAATTATTAAATAAGCTCTTTTAACAAATATACATTTTAACTGAAAATAAGAAAATTTAAAAAAAAGGTTTTTTTTAAATATGGTGATTTAGTGATATCTGATTATTCACCCGTGTAGTTACCATTAAGACCATGATTATAAAGTTTCTACATACGTCCTGTAATTTTTTTTCAGACCAATCATTTGAATACCCATACATACCCACAATGACATCATAAAACCGCACGAATTCCGCAAACCCCTCCACCCAAACCCTTCACCACAGCATCGAATCGCCAGCCACCTCGCGACATTACCGAGTAATTAAAGTCGACAGCGCGAAGAAGCAGAGCGCACGCGGGGACAACCATAAAATTCTCCTTCTCCGTTCCTTCGCCCCCGGGGGACACATAATATATCGTCGCGATGCGCCGCTGCCGCCTCATATATACACGTATATAGGTATACACCTCGAGCGAGAAACCAGTTACACTTACCTGTCGCGCGCGCGCGATTTTTGCGCCGATAAAACCACGCGCGTGTACGCCTCTTCGGAGAATCTGCCGACATACCTGCCGGTCGCGTATTTTCCTTTTTCCTGCGCTTGCGCGCAGGCTGATAGCTACCGGGCGAGCGAGTCGATGGGCGTACGGTGTATGTATATATAGGTATAGGTGTACAGGGGAGCGACGAGTTTTATGGGCGTTATTATGCGACGCTTAGAGGAGAGAGACGATGGCGAGGTGCATTCTGCATTTTGTATGAGATGCGACGCGAGGGTTTTTGCTTTGTTTTGAGGATTTTTGCCGGGACTTTTGCTGGTTGTGTTGGGCGAGGACGGATAGGTGGAGGAAATGATTAGTGGAGCTTTGTACGATAGTTAGAATTAATTGAGAACGTGTTTTCGGTTTTTTGTTTGGATGGATAGCTGGAGAATTTTTATTTTTTGATAACGCTGCAGAAGTTGTCATACCTGCTCCGAAAGTTATTTCATGATTTTATAATGAAGTCATTATAAAAATTTAACAAGTAATAGATATAACATTTTTTAAATGTCACTATAGTTACTGCGTAAAGAAGAAAGCTATTTATTTTTTGTGTTTTAAAGTTTAGTTAAGAGAGTTGTGTTGCTATTTTATGCTATTATAGCTTGTGCGTTATAGGGTGACTTCACCAGTGAAGGAACGAATAAGGGAATTGTAACTTATGTTATTTAATTAAGTGGTTTAAAATGGATTAAAAGTAAAACATTTTTGAAATTTATATTCTAAAATGTTTCAACTTTACATCGGTGAACAAATTTTGAATAAAGAATTAAAATAAAAATTTTATTTAATAAAAATCTGTAAATATCTCCTAAAACCAGTAAAGGAACACGTAATCTTATTATCTAAATACGTTTCACCAGTGAAGGAATACATCGCCATTGAAGAAACACTTAACAGCGGCGACTTTATGATTTTATTCTTAACAAGATAATTTCTTTTATGCAAAATCTTTATATAAAATGTAATAAAAATTTTCAAGGATTCGAAAATTATCGTCATGTGAGATAAACAATACATAGAAAGCTTGATATTTTCATATATATATAAAGAAAATGTTCGTTAACTGGTGACTGTTCCAATACTGGTGTAGTCATCCTACTTATAAAGTGTGAAAAACTCTTTCATAATTAATGATATAGTTAAAAAAAGAGTCTACTTTTTTCTCTTTCAAGTCAAACTATGGCTATTTATTATTATACAACAATTGAAATTGATTCACATCAAGGAAAGCTTTATTTTCACATAAACGAAATGGATTTGAACTCGAAAAAAATCGTTGTCAATATTCAACGCAGCAATGCAGTATCATACACAAAATCTCATTAACTATAACGACTACGAAAAAAACGAAGAGAACGCACCTTAAGCAAACTAATACCTCACCCTTCCCCTCCGTTGAGAAAAAAAAAAGTCAACGATTTTTACAACCGCACGAGTCAACAACCGCGAAGACAAAACAACCGTCTTGGAAGTGCCGCAAGAACAAGAGAGGGAACGGAGAGAAAAAAGACTTGGCGCGCGCGAGCGATCCTTCGCGCAGCATCGGCGTAGCGTTTCATAACGTCTCCGGGGGAGTCTCGTTTCCGTCGCCTCTCTTGCGACGAAGGGCTGCTATTGCTGCTCCGGAGGCCGGCGAAAAAATACAAAGAAAACCGCAGAATCGTATAAAGGAGAGCTTCGCGCGCGCACTCGCACGAGAGCCGCGAACGGGGATTTTTGTACGGCTAGGTTTCCACTTGTTGCTTGTGTGAGCTTGAGCTTGATTGAATTTGAGTTGTTGAAAAGATTAATTTTACGTATGTCTTTCGTAGAGATGGTTGTGATAATTGATGTGTGAATCGTATCGATTAAAGCGTGGAAATCTATTGACTATGGTTTCGATGCATTTTAAAATATATACAATCGATGCAAAATCTTATGGCTCTTTATATTTCAGACACCGGATCTGGCCTATTTTTTCGGAGCATCTGTACGTGCCTACAATTTTTGGAGCATGTCCATGGAGCATACAAAGTAATTTTTTTTTTTTAATTGGCAAGACTATGAGTTATCACGCTATTCCCAAATTTACAACAAAATTTTTGTTAAAAAGGGTTCGAAAATATTATCGACAAAAAGATTATAACAATCAACTGTAAAATAAGAACAATACATAGCTTTCATAAAGTTTATTATTTTTTGGTTTCCAAACAGTGAATAAAAATGAATGTAAAAATGTAAACATAATTTTCTTTTGTGCAAATATTAAAAACCCCAAATTATTAAGTTATCTCAAAAGTATTATTCATAAATAACAATGACTGAATTATTTATACACAATTTTCTCCTTAAACATTTACAAACAAAAACTTCAACACATCATCCCACCTCAAAACTCTCCTCACCACCATCCCCCTACAAAAATTAAACACCCTGCCCTTCAACAAGTGGAAACGCGGCATTGCACCTCTCCTCTCTCTCTCCTGCACCCGTCGACGCACCGCACACCAGCAGACAAAGCCATCCATACACCCATCACAGCACAACACAGCGTTGCTCTACTTCACGCACACCTTTGCACAAGTCCCCACACACACACATACACTCGGCCCCCGAGAAGAAAACTGCTCGGAGCGCCAGTGGCAATGCTCGGAAGCTCCCTCGGCGATCGGTCGCTCGCTCGAGCTCGGCTGGGCCCGCGCGCGCGTATTCTTCGCTCGAGCGGCGTAGGAGTAGGTCCGCGAGCGCGCGCGTACGCGTATACACATTCTATATAACACACTCACACAGCCGAGTGAGACGACGCTGCTCTCCCTCCGTATCCGACGAGAAATAAAAAAGAAAGAAGGAGAGGACGCGCTGGTACATACGCACAGTGGTTCGCGACTCGCGAACGTTATACATACACCGTATACATAATAAACGTGCGAGCAGTGATAGAAAATAGTATACAGTGTGCTACGAAGTGTGTGGATTCAGTGTAGTGGACCTCGATAACTGTCTCTCCCTCTCTCTGTCTCTCTTTCACCGCCGCCGGTGTGTACCTGCGAAGGATACTACTATATACTACGCTGGCGCGGGAGAACCTGCCTGCCAGCCTACCACGTATACTGCAGTTTACACGAAAGTGACGCGATACACCCGGTGTGTGCTCCGAAAAATCGCAAACTCCGAAACTGGAGTATATTACGTGCACGGCTGCGGGAGAGGAAAAAACTCTCCGAAACGGAAGTGACTTGCGCGCGGGAGAGCGGTGAAAGGTAAACAAAAGAGTAGCCGCCGCGCTCGCCGAGCGGTTTTTTTTAACCCCTTCCTCCTCCTGCTTATACTCCTGGAATATACATACACACGCGCGCGTGCGTATTCCCCGTCCGCAGACACGCGAGAGCGCGATATGGCTCCTCCGCGGCGCAGGCTCCTCCGCACGTGCACCGCGTAACAGGTGGTTCCCGTATAATAATAATATATACAGTGATTCCCCGCGAGTGCAAGTGCCTGTGTGTACACCTGTACAGCAACGACAAAAGAGTAAAAAAAAAGGGTCACAATCTTCGAGGGTGGAATAACGAAAGAAGTTGAAAGAATAAAGAAACAAACGGTGGTGGGTGGTTGTGCGCCGTGTGGATATGAGCAGGCGTCAGGGTCGTCGGCTCGATTCGGCGGCCTCGCGATCCTGAGCGACAGAGAGTGTCCTAATCCTCGTCGTCGTCGATCTACCGCGCCGACCGGCGCGAAACTCTAGACGCGCGCGAGCACGATGCTGCTAGCCGTGATGGGAATCCCTCGCCACTGCGGCTACCTGTTGCTGATGACGCTGGTATTGGTGGTGGTCGCCGCGCATCTGGCCCCCGCAGACGTCATCGAGGAAAGAGGTAGGTTTCTGTTATGACGTTTAATGATTGGTGTAATGCTGAAGATTTCGGGTGATTTGTTGAGAGTGGGTGAAGTGTGGTGAGTGAAGGTCGGGTTTGTTTGGCCAGGTGTGTCGTGTAGATTAAGTGCAATGAGAGAGTAATTCGGGTTATAATATTAGTATATTTTCGGAGAAATGCAAAGGTGCTGGAATCAATTTGGTTGTTTAAAAAAAAGGTAATGAAGCGAGACGTAAAGCAATGAGAAGTAAGAATATTGATATGAAATTTATTTGGAGTACATAGGAATGCTTATCGAATTATTACGAATTATTAAATGACTCATTGTTAGTCACATGGTAATAACGTTAAAAATTAACGAAAACATCATGAATAAGTTCTTAAGGTGATGTGAAATACGGACATAATTTTTGAACGTGTACATCTTATGCAAATACTATAATAGAATTACTCAAAAACCTTTTAGAGTATAGTATTTACATATCTGGAGTGCCTGATAAAATTGTTTTTCCGAATAAACGTTCGAATATTGATTTATTAAATAATGAAATTGGGTTGATTTTGAACTTCACATCGTCTTAAATAGTATAAAACACTGAAACAATTGAAGTTATTTCCTTGACTCTTTTTCTTATTTTTTCATACGTACTTAAACGTGTACAATCGTTATCATAAAGTGTAAACTCTATATAAAGAACGATTATAAATTTTTGTGCGCGAGAATAAAATTAATCATCGCAAAGAAAAGTTATTCAATAATTACACGTTTCGTGAAAAATGGTCTATCTATATGCCCGATTCCAAGAAAGTCCATATTTTCCATCATATATGCAGTAAACGCCAAACCTGTACGGAGAACAACAATGCCGTCGTTTTGCTCGTAGAAGCGATAAAGAAAATCGCAATTTCAACGATAAGCGGCTCAAGTGTACATCTGATAAGCATTGAAAACTTGATAAGAGAGAACAATGTGATACGGAAACGCGAGAAGTGGTGTTACAATCTGCATTCGATATAACGTTTCTAAAAATACACAGATCGCGTAGACGCGTGATAATAATAACGAAGGATCATGTTTATTATGTAACCATATTTTTAAGTGCGAGTATTACGAGTCTTGAGGTGACTTATTCACGAGGCAGAGTGTTAATTTGCAGTTATAGTTCTTTATGTAAATGTCGACTCAAAAGTTTTGCTTGGAAAACCCGCGCGATCTGGAAAATTTTCGTTGAAAAACAGAGAGTACAAAAAGGAATTTCGTCTGAAATTTATGAATCATCTGATAACTCGAGAAAAAAAAGTTCACGAACAAATCGCGTTACATCACTGAAAAAAAATACCTCCGTAACCCTGGCTGACTAGATCCATAAGCCGTACTTCTAGATAAAACCAGTTATATTTTTCTGCAATAGGAAAATATTTCATGGAGAATTAAAAGACGTCTATTTCATAAATTAATATCGCATGTTATTTTTATCTTTACGAGCGCTTAAACGTGCCATAAAAATTTTCTGCCAATTTACTTCTCACTCTTATATTATGTACCAACCGATAACTCATTCATAAACACAGATAGCTTTACCCCATCAACGATTAATAATTAATTTCTCTAAATCAATTAAATCACATCCACCGACCTCCTCTAGCCTATCACCACAAACACGTCAACCTCCAATCCAACATATTACACCCTCACCTAACAGGACTTCTCTCTCGTACGCTCCATCCTTCATCTAGACGCACTATACTATGGCCGCGTCGCGGTTCCCGCGATCCATTTTGCGCTTCTTCGGCGCGGCGGCGGGTTAAATATATCTTGTTAAACGGTTAATTAGGCCTTTAATAAGATCGGTTCACCCGCGCTCGCGCGACCGCTGCGCCGCGGAATTCAGGCCAATGCTGCTGCCGCGGAACTCGTGAGCGGGAAATACACAATGGACGAGGCGAGCGTGCAGGGGGAACACCGACGATCTATGGTATGCGCAGGGGTTCGGAATCCGTGATGAGGATATCCTTAAGCGATGGCTGTTTGGGTTATGGGTACGCGTGTGTGGGTGTATGTGTTTTTATGGTGCGCCGTGGGAGGGCTATATATACGGTGGGTGATTTGTTTGGGTGAAGGTTTGATGGAGCGTCGATGTGTGTGTGTGTGTGTATGGAGGAAGAGGACATAAATCTAATAGGTTTAGGAAAAATTGATTTGAGAAATGGGGAGAGATTCGAAGTGGAGTCGAGGAATTTATAATAGAAACGTATGGGCGTAAAAATATTTAATAAAACGTGGAGTTTCATATCGTGTATACTTGCGCAATACTTAAGCAATACTATTATAACATTACTTTTATGGTTTTTCTATTCACATTTTATTACGCGCACTGTTTAATTTTTTTCGCAACGTTTCGCCATTATGCTCGCTGGAAACGTAATTTATCGCCTGGTACAAGCGCGCGATATCAATGACTTACATTCCAGATGCTTCTTTATCAACGAGCTCCAATATATAGGTATATTGGTGTTCACAAAGCTTGATTCTATCGTTGACGTAACTTCTCTGGTATTGGACTTCTACTGATTTTTATTCCTGTAAGCTGACGTTTGTTTGTTTTAGCTGAGTTTAGTCACCGATTTAAAATAGATCAGATACCACTCGAATAATCCTTTCCTTGTGCTGTACAAATAACCATAGTAAAAAAAATTTGAGAAATTCTTCTCAAACGCCGAACCAATTTAAAATTTATTTTTACCCCGAATTCAGGCTATATCCTTTTAAAAACTCTTAAACAAAACAGCCTCTAAACTGTTATCCTCACTCTCATCCAGCAAAAACGAAAACAATACACCACGGAAAAAAGTCTAACTCACTCCTCCCGCACAAAAACGTAGCATCGTCGCTTCTCTTTCTATCCCTCTCCCTCCTCCACCACGACGCGCTCTCATACTTACAAAAATCAGCGTAGAAAACCTTTCTCATGAGTGAAAGACTCCCGCGCACCGGTGGAAGAAAAATGCCAACGTCCTCGCGACACGCAAACCTATACATAGGTATATACACACGCGTACAAAACGCTAATTGCACGTCTGCGCGAAGCGCGCGTCTCTATAAGCCGTATAAGTACGCCGTAGGTAGCGGTAAAGCGACAGCAGCGGCGGTGACGAAAGTTCGGCAAAAAAAGCGTGCGCGATGGAGGAGAGTCGATTCCGCGGCGTCATCGGGCTGTTGGGGCCGTTTCCCTCTTACGTGAAAAAGAGAAGAGAGAGGCTAGGTGCGCGCGGGATGGGAGGAGGCGCTACGATGAAAGATTGGATAACTGTTGTGTGAGAAATTAGTAATTAGAAAAATTGATGATTCGTTGATGGTTTTTGCGGTCGGCGAGATTAAGGTTCTTTCGTGGTTTTGTTGTAATGAATAGGGGTACTTTGGCTATTTAAAACAAAAAAAGAAACGAAATTAAACAAAAAAAGCAATCATAAATAAAAGAGAATTCCCGCATGAAATGCATATTTCATCAAAGACAGCTCGCGCGGTAGTATGTTATTTTCCCCTCCGATAAAAAGTTAAACGCGCGTGTAGCGGTATAGTGTAAATATTGCATAAGAAAAATCAAGATTTTTTTCATGTTTCAAAGATTGCATCGGCACACATGCGCACGCACTCGCCCCGCGTAATTACAAAACCCGAAGCGCGCACGCGCGGTGCGAGAGCTGCGCTTAATTATCCCCCTTGCGGGCATATTTGCATCATTTATATACCATGCCTCTATACACTACATGCGCCGCAGAAAAGAAATCCCAATCCCGTTCTAAAATTAGACCGCGCGCTATATACACTAATAAAATCGAAACATCCCGATATTTTCACTCCATGCCCTTCCTACACATACACATACACACACACACTCGCGTCGTTTTATTTCCTTCTGTAGCGGACGCGCGCGCTTCTACAGATTCCTTTTTACCACAGCGCCTCGGAGTGCACCGTTGGGAGGAGTGCACGAGTGCGCGCGCGCAACAGCAGCCCAGCCGAGCGTGAAGCGTAAGACCGAATCGAAGTCCATAACCTCGGGGAATATAAAGAAAGGAGAGAGAGAGAGAGGCGCTGCCGGTGGCGATCGAGCGCGCTTTCCTTGCAAGAAACCTCGGAGAAATGGTTGTTGTATGTAGAGGAGGAGGTGGATAATTACGCGCGTACAGGGGATTTTTGAAATTGATGCGAGCTGGGGTTTTTTGTTGCGTCGGGGCTGTTGGTTTATGAGGGAGATGTTTGGTTGTACGGTATTTGCACAGTGGTTGGCGAGTTATTTATGCGACGGTGGATGGTCTATTGAGCTCGAAAGTTATGGGATATTTATTAATGTTGAGCGGCGGAATGTTTAAAAAAAAGTTAAAAGTATTGGAAATATTAAAACAATGGTTATCTGAAGCGCATTTAAAGTTTCTATTTCAAGCGTTAAATTTATGATCATGGTTTCGTGTAACTCTAACTATTATCATTTATATTCGTTGAACGGTTAGATCGTTCTGCGGTTGCTTTTAAATCTATTGGTTCCTATTAAATCTCCATAAACATCAATAAACGTGAGTACCATTTTAAATGATTGATGAATAGCTGGAAGCCTTAAATACAACTGTACACTTTTTCAAAGTCAAAACATAATCTTCCCTTAGCATCGAAGTTATATTTTTAAAAGCGTTCTTCTCACGCTTGTTGCTGCTAATAACTGCATGATTTGAAAAAAAGGACACCGTCCCAAGTTTGTACCGATTGTCTGTGATAAAAATTTTTTTCATTTTAAAACTTATATTATTTTTATCAAAAAAATAATGGTTTTTATTTGGTAAAATTTATACGACAATCTAAAGGTTAATAGCACAAACTTATAAAGTATAGCATCATCATAAATACTTACACGTAATTTACATATTTTTTGCAGTTTTCTTTATTTATGAAAAATTATTTCGTTGCGTTCCCACGATAACATCCTTTAAACTTATTACAACAACTAAAACATCTCAAATATTTGATTGCAAAATGTACCACATTTATACTGAAAAAAAAACCCATGCATGCACCAAACAACAAACATTGCTCCGCTCGATAAAACAAGCTCTCAAACAAAGTCTCCCATAACACACTCACATACACACCACCATCGCACTCTCCAACGGAATTAAGCTTCAATATCAAGAGCAAGGGCCTTCGCACTCTGATCCCTACGCTTATGCCCACGACATGATCGCTCTATCTTTCTCTCTCGCTCTCTTGAAGCGGGGCAAGGGAAAAGAGATTAGCATGCATAAGGTGAACGTATCGCCCGACCCTGATTGCCTCTGCGCGTTGCACCGCTGCAGTTGAATAGTGATAGCTCAATTGGCTACTGTGTATGAGCGCGGCGGCCGTGCAGCCAGCTAAAGTCCGCGCGCGCGATAAGTCACGATCGCGATACTAAGTGCCCGCCGTACGTATATATATACGAGGCTCCTTGCGAGGCTGTTGATCGTGACGCGCGCGGGTAACTGGTACGGAGACATTGCACGACTGCTCTCGCTTATGCTTTTGTGCTTCTTTATTCACCTTTGATAACATTGTTTTCTTTATATCGATATTTTTTTTTAACTCATTTTTAATTTTTAAGATATTAGAAAAAAGTAGTTTAACGTAAATTTTGAAGAAAATCTGATTTTAATTCGCATTTCGAGATCACTCGTGTACGCATTACTCACGCGGATTCCACGCGGCTCGCGCCAATGAAACTAGACGCACGCGCGCTCGGCAGTATCCAAAAGGACATATACACATACCGAGAGAGACGCGGATCAAACGAGATCACGCCTCGCGTACATGTTATTGCAGTCATAAGTCACGCCGGGCGCACGACGCGAGAGAGAGAGAGAGAGAGAGAGAGAGAGAGAGAGAGAGAGAGAGAGAGAGAGAGAGAGAGAGAGAGAGAGAGAGAGAGAGAGAGAGAGAGAGAGAGAGAGAGAGAGAGAGAGAGAGAGAGAGAGAGAGAGAGAGAGAGAGAGAGAGAGAGAGCTATTGAAGAGCGCGAGGCGGCTCGACACTAAAAATTTGAATCATCGCGTAACGCCGTGTCGCGTGCGGCGAGTATATACAGGGATCACGTCGATATATACAAAGTTTGTTTTATTGTTGTTGCCTTAAGGTCGCAGAAGAATAATGAATTGCGAAATTCGAGAAATTACATTAGGTAGATTGACGCTGTAAGAAAGAACCGAGGAGTCATATATCAATGGATTGGCTCAACAATTTAATCTAGAGCGTAAATTACGTCGGCTATCCATTATTTAGAACTAGAGCGTGAATTCGTTAAAGCCAGCTGGCACGCGGCAAGACGATGACTTCACGCCCATAGTCTCTCGCTTCTTAAAATTGAAAATTGCATATTCTTAATACCCGAAGAAAAAATGAATGACACACCGTCAAAAGAATTATAGAGCTAGTTGCCGCGACGAACTCGCACCTAAAATACCAGAAAGCGGGTCACGTTGTATTTGACGGCTTTATATTTACAAAACGTGAAGGATGACTCTACACTCGTACATCGTTACCTACAACTTTTGCTTCCTTCCTTTTTTTCTCGACTCATCCAAGCTCCACCCTAGTAATCAGCAGCTGTTGTAGAACATCGCTATATAGCGACACGTTTCTCGCCTCGAAGGAGATTCGCGTCGGCGCTGCGTGTATGCGTCATCAGCCGCTGCCGCTGCCGCTCGCGATGTCATCGGGAATTGGTTCAAGTGATGTTGACCCGCAGAAGAGGATCGACTGGCCATTCGTGGGAACGTCACGCGCGCCACTCGCGCGTGCGAGTCTGAAGCTGCTGTGTATTAGTTATTGCTCGTCGATTTTACGAATTGAGGAGGAGTTGTATATGAGAGATGAGCTGGTGAGGTTCTTCTAGGAATAAGTCTTGAGACTCATCTTTGGTGACTCTGTCTGAGATGAGTGCTCGAGATGACGACTCGAGTGTGCCGCTAGACGACTTTTAATTAGCATGATTTTTCAGAAGCGAGTCAGAGTGATCTCACTACCGATAGTTCATTAACAGCTTTTTTGCAAACACATATGTATCAGTGCAAAAACTCAATAAAACATTCCGCATACCAATAATACCCACAACCACCTCACGCTCTAAAATTAGCATCACACCGCCTCCTCCATCGTCGCAGCGCGGCGCCCCGCATACATAAATAAAAGTGTCGCCTACTCCTCCTCCTCCATAACTCTCACAATAGACTCGGAACCAATTAAAAACGCATAACTCCCCACTCTTTGCCTTTCTCCCTATCAACAAAAACGAGAACCCGAAACAATGGGGCCAGCGCGAGCCTTAATAAGCTGGAAACACGCGCGACAAGTGGCCACCACCGCCGCGCTGCCAACTTTGGCTCCCGATACGATATAAATTACAAGGGACACGCGCGTGCGCAGCTGCGCGGAGGGCCACTCCGCCTTAGAGGCTGCTGCCAGTGCTGATTCTTTAATGGCCTAATGAAATGATACCTACGGAGGAGAGAGCGGGCTACCGAATCTCTAAGCGAAGGCGCACGCGCACGAGGGGCGTCTCGGCGTTCCTATACCCTTGGCGCAGTGCTATAATTTTTTTATTGCCTTGTATATTGTGCGAGTAACGAGGATTCGCAAAGTTTCACTTTCGCAGCAGGTGCGTAACCGATAAAACAAAATAGCGTTTTAATTCCCGCGGGCTCGTCCTCGAAGTACTCTTTGTAGCGGAGGCTTGCTCGCTCGCTCACTACACTTCATTACCGGCCTCTTCTCTCACGCACTTCCCTTTAAATCAACAAATGTAAATTGCTCGGCAGGCCTCTCCTCTCCCCGTCTCTCTCGCTCTCTAATTTCTTCCTCCTTTTTCCGTCGCCGCATTTGCATTTACCCGCGCGCGTGCGGACGACCGGTTCGACGGGCTATGTGTATGCTGCACGGGGGTAGCACGACGGCGATTGTAAATTTTGCGCGCCGCGTTTTATTGGCCTACATATACATGGGCTTCGAGGGGGCTGTACGGCCTTTTTTTCGAGGTGGGTTATTCACCGGCTGAATTGCTGGCATTCCTGAGTTGGTTGGGAGATTGGTTAGGTATTGAATTTGTTTTTTTTTTTTTTTTATTTGGTGATTTTAGCTGACTCATTGGTTTAGTTAAATTTATATGGTTTTTTTATAAAAGTATTTTTTCTTATAGTTGCGTGATAGGGCAATTGCTACATATTACATCAATGCTTACTTAGTTGAAAACTATTAATAATAAAAAAAAATTACCCTAATAATTTTGATTACAAAAAAAGTTAATAATATACGTTAATAATAATTTACGTGATATATAAAATAACAATTTAACAATTTTTGAAACATCAGGATCTTCAATCGAATGTAGAAAACAAAAAAAAAATATATCACAGAAATATCGAAATCTGATCGAGAAAAAAAATCGAAATCCCCAAATCTCTCGTCCAACTCCGCTCCGAAACTTGCCACCAGCCGCAGCTGAAAGGACCGAAATTCCTTAGCTGCTCCGTTTCGCGCTCGGGGAGGAGAGAAGCCGGTGCATCGTGTTCGCGCGGGTGACGACGGTGAATCGAAACACACACACGCGCGCACGCGAGCAGAGCTCGGAGAAAGACAGAAAGCACGAGACACCAGCAAGAGCGAGTAAACTTGGCAACGCAGCAACGCGAGCGCCGTGCGGTGAATCCTGCCGGCGGAGCGCGGAATCTAGTTCGTTTGCCTCTGCGAAAGAGAGGAGAGAGAGGGAAAGGAAGAAGGAAAGAGAGGGCGGCACCCCGCCGGGAAGGTTTAACGGGGGTGGCATTCATTCGCTCATTCATTCATTCAACCTGGCCCAGAGAGTGAGAGGGGACGATTTCACGAAGACGGAATGACTATGGCTGTGTGAGAGAGAGAAAGTATAGAAGCTGCAGTGATTCCGTTCTGCGGGAGAGTAAGAAGAGGAGATCGACTTTGTCCGGGGAGTATACGGAGTCGAGGGTGTAAGAGAGAGAGAGAGAGAGAGAGAGAGAGAGAGAGAGAGAGTGTGTGACAAGTTGCTGGTTCGGGGAAGTGGAGTTTTTGAGGGGGATTGGTGGAATTTTGGGGTTTTGAAGCGATGAAATAAACGGCGTTTAGGGTCGATGAGGGTATATCGGTAGGAGCAGTACGTTTTATTTAGGTAACGTTTAGTAAAATAATTAAAATTAATGGAACCGCTACTGTCAAAACATTTCAAAAAACCTAAATTTATTTTATTAAATTTAATGTTAATTTTAACTTGTAAACCATCAGAATAATTTAAAAATTTATACCAGATAATGAAGAATAAATCAGTCGATGTAACTATAATTCTTTATAAAAGAATAAAGAATATAAATTTTGAGACGGTAAAAATCAAAGGTTCGCCTCCGACATTCACTTTTCCATTATAATAATTCATTAACCGGCGAAAATGTAATTTTCATTTTCCATAATTATTTTAACGTTGTTTTCGAGTAAATCGACGTATCGAAAATTACAGCGGAAGAACTCGCTAACCATATCTCGTTTATGGAGAAATTCCGATTTGCATATAAACGGCGTTTCGTCGTTGCACTTTGTAATTTGCTTCGGAAATTGCCTCGCGAGTACCGCATCGCGTAGCTGCATATAACTATCGAGTTCATTCGAATTTCACATAAGTTCAATTACAACCCCCCCCCCCCCGATCAATTTGGAATCGATAATTGCAAAGTCAGCCAATCGCATCAAAATGAAGTAAGTTAATTTTTTCGCTATATTGAAAATTACATTCTACTCATAAATCTCTTCATAATTTACCGGCTCGCCATTACATTATAAATGAAATTCGAGTTTCTCATGCGCTTCGTTGAAAAATTATAATTTATCACAACCGACGTCTCTTATTACACTCCACTCCAACCAAAACAACATTCGCCCCGACTTTTCATTCTTTCATTACACGAAATCCTGTTCGCCGCACTTTTCCCCCCGCGCATTAATTCCTTCCGGCGCCCGTAAAATCCTCGCCTATAAAATTTCCTTTTCCTCTCTTCCAACTCCTCACTCTCACATATATATTATACAAATCCGCATTTGCACAAAACGAAATCTGCACACACAGAGAGTGCGGCAAGGTCAATTGCGCTCGACAAAAGAAAGCAATTTGTCGTGTCGCTCGTGCGTTTCCTGCCGCACGGATTTCTTACGACTCGCGCACCTGCGGCACACAGAGTAACGCGCGCGCGTCCTTTATAGTCGAAATATTTTATTTGCCGGTGCGCACACGCGCAGTAACTGGATCGAGAGCGTTTTAATCCAACTTCCGCCGATCGAAACTGGTTTGTCGCCGACGACACACGCGGCTCCCTTCGCGCGTGTTTATCGAACTTGATGAGGCGTGAGGAGAAGAGAATGGGAAACAAAGAGAGAGAAGACGCGGAGGTATGCAAAAATCAGGTGGATCTGGACCGGAAGTGAGGAAAGGCCGGCGCTGATGATTAATCGGTGGGTTGTCGGTGGGTGATGATAGCGATCCGGGGACATAAATTTCAATCGCTGTAAAATCCTGATTGAGGACTCGTTGTTTTAGTATAGATATTATGGACTATTTGCAAGAAAATTTGTTCAGATCTAAAAAATGGTCTTGACATGCTAAAATTTATAGTCGTGTTAACTACTGGAAATTTCACATAAATTAAGATTAGTAGTATAATTACATGATTTATGAAATCATTTGCAAAACATTAAAAATTTTAATGTCATACTGTCGTATATATATTTGAAATACCGCAGTAAAAAACCTTTCTATTTTTTTTTTTAATTTTAATTACCGGTTTTCCGTAAAAATCCGTACTTTCTTTCCTTTTCTTTAATTATACTTCTGAAAATCGATACTCTATGCAGCTCCAATAAAAACATCATTCCAACGCATACCAGCCGTCATTCCCCATCTTATCACCTCGAGTATCACCTTTCGCAAAAATCCTCTCACCTCCTTCCACAAAATATCACTTCGAAATCAATACCCAACCGCCGAAAAAAAAAATCCCATCCGATTCCTTCAATAACACAGGAATTTCCACCGAGCAATAAGCAATAAAATGTTTAACCTCCTTTCCATCCACTAATTACAAAAATCTCATACTCCCGCGGCTCGCTTAAAAGAAAAACCTCTCCGAGGTATTTCCATCGGATTCTCGTTTCACACGAGCAGAGACGAGTGTCAAAGGCGGCTGTGCACTTTTTCGTCACCTGATCGCCCGGCCGCGAAGAATGCGCCCACGAGCGGGGAGGGGAAGAAGATACTTTGCGGTTTTGTCAGCGGCGATGTCCGATGGCGGACGGAGCCGCCGCATCTTATGGAGTCGATGAGCCGGTGAGAAGTCGGGAAGAAGTAGGAAAGAGCGAGTGAGACAGAACTTTGATTGATCGGTAGGTTAGTGGTACTGGCGTCGATTTGGATTGTTGATTTTGGGTGGCATAGATTAGAAGGTCGACGTGTTTCATTGATTTCTTTAATTTATTATAAAAAAATAGTTATGGATATATGATAATAATAACAAAAATTTATTTTTAAGCACTTTCTTCAGTATTAAAAATACCAAGAAACAGATATTTTTCTCAAGACATTTTACAACAACATAAAGCAAAAGGCCAATCGTGCCCTAAAAAATCAAACCCAAATCGGCCCCTTTTAAAACTGTCCCTTCGTACACATAAAACCTCCTCCTTCTCCGCCGTCACATCTCATAAACCTCTGTCAACCGGCTTTCGCGAGCGAACTCGACACTCGCGGCTCCGTCTTGCGCAATAAGCGTGAGGACCTTTCGCTCACGGCGTGCGTACGCGTGAACTCAAAGTCATTTTCATTTCAAAGGATTCGCAGGCGGTTGTAATGCGATCGCATGGGCTTTTTTGCTCCGCTTTTGCGAGCTTATTAAATCTGTCGCTCGGCCGATTGAAACTCAAAGGGAGGCGTTTTATTTCTTTGCTCGATTTTTCCTTTTTTAAACGTGCAAGGAGGAATGGAGCGCTGCGTTCTCACGATAATTTGCTCATATCGGAGGTTTCCGCAAGACGGCGTGGTCGTGGATTATAAACATTGTCGAGAGAACGAGAGAGAGAGAGAGAGAAAGAGCTGAGAAGGTTTACTGAATTTTTATCAGAGTACAGTTTCCGCAGAACCTGTTTGGTGAGATAAAATGAAATATGGCGGAAAGGCCGGGTGGAGCACATAGGCGACTCGTTAAAAGCGCGTTTAATGAGCAAAGCATTTTGTAGTCAAAAGGCCGTCTTAATTACACGAAAATTACATTGCCGGCGATTATTTTAATTAAACTCAATTTTACAATTTTAAAATCTATCACGCTATTATAAATCTTTTATAGTTTATCCAATATTTATGTATACCCACGATGAAATTCCAAACAGATCGGCGCACTAACCCTTCAACAACCAGAAACAATTACCCCCGCAGACCTCTTGCAAATTGGCCGTACGAAAATACTCCCTCCGGCCATAAATCACCGGCGTCGAACCCTCGCGCGCGCTCCCAAAAATAACTCTTCCTCCCCGTCCGTCCATCCATCCATCCTACAATCACGCTGGCAATCGATGTCTTGCCGCGCAAAGGCCTGTAAACAAGCCATTAAACGTCGACGCGGGGGCGTTCGACACATACGTGTGTATATACATACGTATACTTTATATATATATACGTGTACACCCCAGAGCTCTTTACGGGCCGGACGCCGTGTGCGCGCGCCGGAAGTCGGACACGCGCGAGATCGACGGACCCTTTTTCCTCTCCCGAGAGCAAGTTCAAAGCCCCCGCTTACGCGCCGCCTTTGAAAGAGAACGCAAGCGCTTTTTTTGCTGCTGCTGCTGCTGCTGCGCTGGATTGGTTTTGTGCGTGAGTATATGTATACATATATACGTACAGAGATCGTTAGCCATTCAAGTTCAAGCGTTCTGATAATCCGTGAGTGATATGCAAGCGGGCGTGTGTGTGCGTATAGAGAGGCGTACACGGTGTCGTTGACACTGCGGGGGGAAGTCGCGGCGGCGCGGCTTCTCAGGCTTTTCTGAATGACCTTTGGCTCGCTGCTCCATTCGGCTGGTAATTCGTGCGCCCCGGCTGAAAAAGACGATCGGAAGCGCGCGATTCTCACTCTTATCTCCTTTGTGTGGATTCCGAAAGTCCTTGAGAGGCTGTATATAGTGGTGGCGCGCAGTGTTTTGGGAGAGGATACACTCGAGAGGAGGAGGAAGTGATGGCTCTTGAGGAAGAGTATTAGAGGCGAGAGGGAGAGAGAGCGATACACCGAAAAGCTCGTAACACTTTCACGGCTCGTTACGCTCGTAATAAACATCACGTGACGATCTTTTTAAGGGGGTTTATGGGATAGGCGTGGGCGTGGGAGATGCGACGAAAGGGCTGCGCGTTTTTTTTTCGAGGCGACGCGCTTTTTAGGCGAGCTGACGAGGTTCAATGGAGCGTTTGTTGGGCGGGATAAAGCGCTTGCTGCGCGCGTTCTACTGTTTTTATTAAAGGACACTTATATGCGTCGTTATCGCATTGAATACATACACCATACACCAAGCGTGTTTAAGATCGGATACTTTTTAATAAACAGGGATTCAATTTAAACAACGTGAGAAAGTCACAGTGCAGCCGGCAATTCAATATAAGTAAAAAATCTCATTCAAAGGAGTCAACTACTCTCTGTTCACGCTCTATCGTGCGGTATCAATTTCACCGCCGCGTATAGAAGCACAATCCATTGAAACCGTAAAAAATTTTTTGTAGAAACCAATGTGAATGCTTCGCATACGTATATAGAAGGCTGAAAGACGTCGTCGAGTCGTATGTCTTTGTGTGCGACGCACGGCACGTGATCGCGCCGATGAGATGCAGCGGTGAAGTGTATAGACGAATGAATGTTATACCAGTCTGGCTCTCTTTACCTAAGTCTCCTGGTGGACCGATAATAACGCGACGCCTTGGCTCTCGACATAATCATGCGTCGCTGCTCTTGCGCTCGCAGCCTTCGTTATGTAAAGGAGTGTCTTTTTAAAATGTAGATTTTATTGTTTGCGCGGAATTTGAATATTTTTCTTGGAATGATAATTTAGTCGATTTGTGAAGGGTGTTCTTGAGCTAGTTTCAGATAAAAGTGAGGTTGCTCATTTCAATATTTAATAGAAAATTATAAAAATTGTAAAAATTATAAAAGTCGTTATAATTCAAACGATTCATCTTACAAATGACGATATTAATAAAAAAAAATCATCAAACCTCTTGTTCGCATTAAGAAACAATGAATTGACTCCGAACCGCCGCGGTCATAAAACACATCACACGCGCACGCTTCGAAATAAAACCTTACGCTATTCCACGAAACATTTTTCAAAGCCCGGCTACTCGCGCATCACATAAGCGCATCACACACACTCCGCGTGTGTGTATTGCTGCGCGAAGCGCCTCGGGTGCGAAGCAGCGCAAGAAGAGATAGAGTGAGAGTGAGAGAGAGAGAGAGTAGTAAGTGCGAGACGCTGGAGTTTAATTGAGGTTGATGAGGGAGGCGCTCGTATAGGCCCGGAATTCAATGCCGACGAGAGATGATGTTTCTTTCTTTCGCTCTCGCTTCTGTCTTACTGAGCCAGAGACAGAAGAGTCGGAGTATGTGTATGTACATATGTGTGTATGAAAGAGGAAAATCGAATCTAATCGATCGCGCGAGTTGCGGGTTCGAAGAAGTGATGCGGGTGATCAATTTTGTGGTTGATGAGGTGGTGGGGCAATTAATTGAAAATGTAAAAATATTTTTAGTCGAGCGTCGTTGTTTCAACGTGGTTATAATAACATTGAACACCTTTAAATTTTTTAATAGCACAATCGATGTATTTTTTTTCAAGATATACCCATGTTCTATAAAATCATAATTCATAAAATCCTAAAGGAACTTCATACCATGAAACCAATGTAGAACTTTCACAGACCTTTGATACATTCCAGATGGCCGTACGCAGCATATGTCTCGCTTCATTCGCAACTCTTCCTTCGATCGTCCCAACCGGTAATCTCCACAAATTTTAAATCGATCCTCAATAACCACTCATTAAATACATACACACGCATGCACTTGGAGGCATACACACACGACAACGTCTATATACACACAACTCCTACTCGCATCGGGACAATTGAAAGCAGCCAAAGCAAAGACATCGCCGTCAAGAAGACATCGCTTCGGCGTCCGCCCAATTGAATCAATAATCGCGAACAATTCGCTACACACACTCGCGTCCCTGCACCATCACACATACACACACCCATTTTCCTCCTTTCTCTTTTTGCATTCTTATCGCGGTGCTCTGCAAGGTGCTCATCTCCCTTTCTCCCTCCTCCTCCCCCCTTTTAGCATTCCATCGCAACGCAGAGCTCTGCGCCAAACGAGACTTTTGTGCATGCGCTGAATGGAGGAGGCGTGTGTGCAGACTCGCGCCGATGATCGAGTTGTCAGCATCCTGTCTTACGCTGCTGCGGCGCGTCGTGTCTGGAAAGTCGCGTCTGAGAAACGCGCGACGTGCACGAGGCTGCTTTCATCGTGCCGACAGAAGAGAGAAGAGGCAGTGGCAATCGCGCAGCCAGTGTAAGAGATTAGTCACAGAGAGTTGCGCGCCGCGGCTGTGCAGTTCATGTGTATAGTTGTTGCGTGCATGCGCGAGTGGTGTACGGAATTGTCAAGATGCGAGAGGATGCGAGAGGAGAGTGTGAAGGCTGCTGTGCGGGATGAAGAAGGCGAATCTGGGGATGTAGTGCGGCTGAGGTTTAGCGCGGTTGTGTGATGACGTGTTTGCTGATGTATGACTTTAGCAAACGTATGAGATCGATAAATAATTGATGAATAAAGTTTCAGTGGGATTTTTGGAAAACCTTACCGTGGTAGAAAATTAACCGTAAGTAAGCCAGAATATGGTTAATCAGAATATATGATTAACGACATTCTGGCCAACTTATGGTTAATTTTCTACCAGGGTAGTAATAGTGCACTAAGGCACTCAAACAAAACGATAGAATTCGTTGACTACGAACCTTTTTCTAAAAAATGTGACATCTTGTACCCAAACATATACGTCATCCCTAAATTTTCCTCTATATACAATGACTTTCACCTCAACTTCGCACAACGTGAACCTTCGCGCATCGAGCTTCGTCGCTCCTTTCTTCTCTCGACGATTCAGCCGAACGCAAGCTGTCGTAGCATCCTCTTTCTCTCCCGCTGTACTCTTCGGGAGATCGCGTGTTTGGCTCGCGATCGCTAACCGAACTTTAAAGAATACTCCTCGCGATCCTCTCTCTCTCCTTGCCTGTTCCTTGCCCCCTTCCCTTTTTCTCCTCCTCCTTCCCCCCGTTCCATTGAGAGGCATAATAACCGTGCAGTTTCCCAGCGCGTCTTCAATGGGCGAAGATTGCATGTTACGAGAGAGAGCGAGAGAGACCCGGACCGGTCCTCTCTTTCTCTCTCCCTCTTCTTTCTCTTTCTCCGCGGCGGCGCTCGTGCTGCTTTTTTCCATCTCCCTCTCGCCCTTCCTCTTTTTTCTCGCTCCCTTCGTTCTTCGCCGCCTTGCTCGTATAGCGTGTACCCTTTACGTTCTTCTGAGCTTTTTCTCTCCTCGGTCGAATTCTTCTGCCCTTTTTCTGCCTTAAAAAGCCGCTCGCGGCTGTCGAATCTGAAAAATCCACAGATTTATGCAGAACAACCAGCCAAATGATGCGCTAACGATGAATTTTCAAAATTCAACGATTATCTTAACTATTACAACAAATTATTCAATTACGTAAACGTCATCCGAAAAGAATGCCATCGCACACCCAAATTACACCTAATCAAGCCCTTTTCCTTTCCAAACCTTTCGAAATAAAACTCCTCACCTCCTTTCATTCTGCATTTACTCGTCTTTCCACCTTCCGCTCCTGTTCTCCCTCTCTCTCTTCAACGCGTTCATCATTCCCGTCGTCCGGAGGGAGGAGGAGGAGGAGGCGGCGGCTACCAGCGTCCGCGGAGCATGTCGATCACGCTGCTACGCAAAGCGAGACGCGCGCGCACGCGTAATCGGAGACTTGGCTCTCTCTGTCTTCCCTCCCGCGGGGAAAGAATAGGCATCCCAAATTATATGTTTTAGCGGCGAGCGCAAAGAGGGAAATAAAGGGAGAGTTATTATAGATTGCGAGGAAGCGGGAGCGCGCGCGCACAAAGAAAAGAGCATCGGCGGCGACGAGGAATCGCGCAGTTTGTGGAAATAAGGTGGACTGAGGAGATGGGAATGATGAGGTTTGAGAGAGGTCTCTAAGGAAGTGAAATGAGATACGTATAAGTAGTGGATGAGGATAGGGGGGTCGTTATTTCATTATGGGATATATTTGAAGGTATTTAGGATATCGTTTGGTGTCGGTTTCGTAACGTAAATCTGTTACATTCAAAATTTCTAATGATGTTTTTGAACTTTTAATATTTTTAACTTCTTGGAGGATTTACGTTTACAGCTAAATAACAAATATCTAAGGAAATATTAAACTCTGAGAAATTATTATCAAGCGGTAACGATCCGATCCCCTCAGCTTAGCTCGCAACCACTCCTTCATTCCCTCATAACAACCTACCTCGGACACTCCATCCCCACCTCTATCCTCTACTCGATCCTATAACTACAGTACCATTACAACATCGCAGATCCATCCGTTCATCCCCATTTCGGAGTTGATAGCCTTCGGGCGAAAGGCCGCATAAATGGCCTCATTACGCCGACGACGCAGACGAGTCGCGTGCTTTTTTCGATCGACGACGCGCGGCGCGAAATGATATGAAATGCCGGTGCGACGAGCCGTGTCGTACGAGTAATTTGACAGTTTGTTTTTCGCCCGGCTGGATTCTTGTATCGCAAATGAGAATATTGTGCAAATGCGGTTGGGTTCTTATTATAGGGAGCGAGAGTGAGGAGGAAGGAGTATAGGAGTATGAAGCGGTACGAGTAGTTTTGCGAATGGTAAAAAGTTCTGAATGGGTTTATTATATAGACATGGAAGAATTTAATTTTGAACTATACGATGCGGAAACTCGAAGTATACATATACGTCAGGATTATGCAATCTTAGAAATCTCTTCGTTTCGTAAAGTGACTTCACTGCTTTATCATAAAATATGAAAGGAATTTGAATGTCATAATCATTGCGATACAATTATTGCGAATAATTCTTCTATACAACATATATCCATGACACAATCGAAATTTTTCATTCTATACACAACAACTCTTACCCATCACACGTCACACATTCCAGCATCACCCACCGCATTCCTTACCATTCGAAAAAGCTCTGATCTCACCATCAACCGTCACCTCGCCATCCCAGCTCCAACCGTGAACTCGCGTGCGTCGAACAAACGAGGCATATCCGTTCGTTTTGCGGTTCTCTCTCCCGCGCGCGCGCACTCGGCACTGTTGACCAAAACCGGCGAGAGCAGCAACCTAGCGCTCAGCATCAGCCCCGATATGTCCCCGGAGACTTAGTGCCAAAGCGGGACTGCGGCAGCGTATATACACACTCGCGCGATGTGTGTGTGCGCATAGGATAGGTACGTGTAGGTACGCGGAGAGGTGAACGTCCAGGAGATAGCTGGAGCAGCGGCGTGTATACTTATACCTGCACGGTAGACTGCCTCGCAGACGACGCGGCGGTGAGAGAGAGAGAGAGAAAGAGATCGTTGGATCGATCGTCGAGGTCGAGTGGAGAAGAGAGAGATGGGTATATGTATGTGTGTGCGTGTATGGGGGAAAAGAGTTGTTATGATTTCGAGGCGTGGCTCGTTTGGGTCGGGTTATTGGTCGCACAATGGCTGGATTAGGAGGTTGGTGATGATGATGATGATGATTGAGGATGGGATGTGGTGAATGGGTCACCTGATGGTTTTTAGTGAAAGTTTTCGTACCCGTTTGATTTATTCCGGAGTGAATAAGAATGCCTTGTACGAGGTAGGTTTAATTAGAGCTGAAAGAGCGCATTTTTTTTCTTGTTAATTACTATAATGTGTATATACGTTCTTTATGAATTGCAATTAATATCAAAACTTTCTACTTTATACCAATTTAGTACCACTATACTATCTCTCTTAAAAGTGACATCAAATCCCATTCAAACAAAACGCAATCCCTTCAAGCAATGACACTCCTCAGCCCAATCCCAAGCCCCACCTCGGCAAACATCGCGAAGAAAAAACTACTCTCTCTCTCTCTCTCTTTCAAGGAGAGCAATAATCGGAGACCCTCGAGTCACCTGTGTTTACACCACGCGCTAATCCCATTTACTCAGCCGACGACTCCGGCAACCAGTCTCGCAAGGTGTCTATAATACACCCGCTCTCGCGCAGAAACGGCCCAGCGCTCTTCTCTCTCCTCTCTACACCGACCCTGAACACACGCAGGGCCTTCTCAAGTTCAGGCTCTATTCGCGCAGGCGGGTCCCCGCTTGCTTCTTCTTCTTCTTCTTTTCGGGGCCCGGAGAACACAATGAAAGAATACGCGGGCGTACAGTGGCCAGGTAACCCAAGCTCACAATGCGCCGCTGCTGCGAGAGTTTTCTTCTTCGACGCTGCGCGCGACGCTTCTCGGATGCGCGTTTCCGAGCGATGCGCGCGCCGTGTGTGGACGATGTGTCTGTGTACATCTACCTTTTGCGGAGAGCGAGCTTCTTGGTTTTCTCGAACGATGAGGGAGAGAGAAGAGGTGGGGGAGAATGCGCGTGGTTTGTTTGCTGTTTGTGTTTTCTGAATTCGCAGCGTGCGATGGTCTGGGAGAAATTGTGCGACGCTTATAGTTGGACAGTTTTTTTGAAAAGTCTGTCAAAGCAACGTAATAGGTATCAGTTGTTTATATTGACGTGGTATATACAAAAAATAAATAATTTAATAAAATATTTAAAAAAAATTCAGTATACTTAATTTTAATAATCAATTCAAGGTAAAAATAAAAGGAAAATCAGCAATAAAATATATATTTTGTTCTCATTATTGATTAACTACTTTTACACCTGGGAGTATAGTTACAGCTACTCCCCGCGCTCAAAAACCAAGAAACCGTTCTAATCTCCCTAACCCATCACCATCATCATCTCTGTCACCCAATTTTCCCTCACTCACTCATCGCCACCTCTCTCCGCCAGCATCGAAAACGGATAGCCCCGTACACACACGAGCGCCCACCCATGCAGAATTTCCTGCGAAAGCGGTGGTGTGCCGGCACACACATACACCACCTCTCTCCTCCATTTCTGCACATGCGTGAGACTACAGCGTTATATATGTGTATACGTACAAAACTGTCCTCGCGCCGTCATCATCGCGGCGACGGTGTAGCGTTACACGCGCTGCTCTGGTGCTCTCTTTTTCCCCGCACTCGCGTGCTGTGGGAACGAAAGAGAGAAGAGAGAGAGAGAGGAGGGCATGTGTGTGCATCCCGGACTGAGCAGTGCGTGCACATTGTGTGTGAACCGGACTTGTCAACGTATAGGAGAAGAAGAATAAGAAGAAGAAGAGCAGCATTGGTTGGTGTTTTTCGTGCGAGTGCGCGTATATGATGGTTGGGGTTTTTGTCGGGTGGGTATTTATTAGAGTTGGAAAAAATTGTAGGTGGTGTGGTGAGGCGAGGATGGGTTGACGATTATAAAAAATTATTGTATGTGTTTGGTATCAGGAAGCTTTTTGTGTTGGGAAAAGAATTTGTGAAATTGATTTTCATTCTTTCATTTGCATATAAACGTTTTAAAATTATAAATAACAAGGAAAAAAAATATAAAATAAAATTGTCACAAAAGGTTTTATTTTAAATAAACACAAATTATCTGTAACATCTGTAAAAACTTATATTCCTTATAAAAAAAAAAAAAACAAATTCAAAGAATTACTTAAACCATTCAACGTACATTTTATTTATATGATAAAATAAATCTATCTAATAAATCTATAAAATTTATCTATATGATTTTATTAACTTTACTTTGGCATCATAACTCAAGACTCCTTCAGAGCCCGCGCAATTCGTCACGTAATACACTTTTCGTTTTTGCCCAAAAAACCGCCGCTCACTCCCCCTTTCTTTTAGCACTTGTACACCAGTATATAAACACCGCGACCCCATAAGATAAGAGCGTCGCACACGAAGCTCATCCTCCTTGTCTCTCTTTCTCTCTCAGTCCCTTAAACGATCTTGCAGAAACAAAGAAAAAAGCATCATACACACGCACATATAGCTGCTCGTCTCTCTCTCTCTCTCTCTCTCTCTCTCGAGGGCCATGTGTACTGGGCGTCCATGCGCGCGCCTTTGACGCACATGTGACTTTTCTCGTAGCACTTTTTTCCCGCACACCATTTCTGCCTCCGCGTTCTTTTTTCTCTCTTCTCTTCTTAATATGTATACGCGAATCGTGTAATTTCTCACGTTAAATGTTAAACAATGACGTCGGCTGTTTCCGCTTTGAAAAATTGTCGGCTGTATACTCGGTTTATTTGTGTGTGTGCGTGTGCGTGTGCGTAATTTTTTTTATAATATATATACAAGTGGCGTCGCGAAACTTGTTGTTGCTACTGCTGCTCTTTGTAACGGGATACGGCATGCCGAAACATGTGTAACTTTTTAGTTAAAAGTTGTACACGTTATTCGTGTAGCATACATTTTTTTTAATTCATGCGGGGAAAGCTTGAATGCTTCTGAGAAAAATTTTATATTTTATTCTTACTTCCGCAATAAAAAAAAGTGCTACACAGAAAAAGACGTACGACTGCCAATGGCTTAATTAAATTTATAATACACTCATCATTCATATAAGTCGCTCTTATCAATGAAATCTTAATGCACCGTGTAATAACTCAATGAAACAAAGCACAAACGCGACCATTAACAACTCGCTCATGCCAACCCCACCGCCCACAAAAACCCCATCACAAACCATAACTCGACCGATAAAAATGCCCTTCTCTCCCATCCCTCGTTATACTTCTCCCTCCGCACCACGAAAAACTCTCGTCACTCCATCACTCCTCCCCGCATTAGGAGCACGAAGTGTATACTATATACGCTAGCTCGGCGCGCACCGAGAGAGACCTTTGCTCGCGTAAATCAA